>JAHXMU010000683.1:4787275-4802745 GCA_019455685.1 Philornis downsi | reverse complement strand
AACTACCACAGGTCCACACAAACCCATACACATTGAATTGCACTAGCACATAATCACTGACACAGATGTACGACAATATTCTAACACACACATCCATACTATTCCCACTCCTTGGACTTTCATACACTTTCCCCCGAACCCCAATAGTATATACAATTAATGCTCAAGTAACATAATGTTATTGCTGTAAGTGTAGTGTTGTAACTATGTAACTATGTGCTCATATTGTTAAACAACTTCATTAGCGTTCTCTCTGCGGCCTAGTTACAGGGGGTGTGGATGAAGCGGTTTATGAAGATATACAAATGTGTAATTGCTATAAGATCATGCAAAGGAGCCAAATATGGCAACAGCGTCAAAGGAAGGAAGAAGCCGTAAAATTTATATAATCAATATGAAACAAAAAGAAAACAATCCCATACTTGGAAGTTGCCATGGAAAATCTAAAATTAAATACAGGGGAGACTACAATCATTTTTCGGATTGTGGTAAATGCTCATCCGCAAATTTATCTTTTACATTGTTTAACTACGTAATATCAAAAGTAATATTTTTCCTACAGAATTAGCTTGAGAAGTAAAACACAAAAAAGGCCGATGTGCTGGCATCGTTTATAGTGAACAATGATGGAAAAGGAATATATGAAAGGAAATGGACTCTACTATTTATTTCACTTTGATCATTTTATATGTAGATGCATAATAGTTAATTTGGAATCAGTATAAAATTAAATGCATAAGTAAATTCTGTTTTAAAGGGATTCTGAAATGGGCAGGTGTACTCATACACACATGCATAACATACACAAGAACATAATGTTTAAGCTTATCTCTAGATGAATAAAAATCTGATTGCAATTTTACTTAGGTTATTGAGTTCAATAAATGTGCGATTCAAAACACTTTGCTGGGCATAATTTGTGGAACGACGTGTTACATAAAATGAGTAATGATGTCTAAGTGATCTCGGAAGAACATAAAATGGTATAAGCGACAGTAACTCAGGACTACCAATTGTACCAGCTGTTATATGGAATACAATACGGATGCGATGTGATATAAACTGTGATATTGTAACGGTTGTAAGCATAATAACCAGCATCTGGTTACATTGATGTAAACTGTTCTAACTAGTCCGAGATGAAATGCAATAATCCGTAAAAATTCTAGTTTAATATGGACTTTTAGATACATAAATGCACACAAAAAGATCACAGACAAATAGATAACATAGAAATAATCTGCTTTAAATAATTCTGCTTTAAAGCTCGCAGGCGACACCATTTCCGCCTTGTTAGCATTAATAAATTATGGAATTATAGCATGGAATATACAAATGGCTGGCATTGACGTATGTTAATTGGATGTAGATCACAGCTTGGTTTAAAACCGCTGAAAATGCGGTTCCACCGAAAACTTCTTTTAATAGTTTACTTAGATTGTTATTTCATTTTTATCTGAGGCTTTCATGAAATATATTTATTCCTGAACGTAAAAGTCACACCGCTCTAGCTGGGTGTGTGCACAAATATATTTTGTATTTAGAAGCTGATGATGTACAAAATGGATCAAGTAATAAAAAGCTTACCCATATAACGACTGATCCCATCTATAGAAAAATTGGCTTTTTTCGCATTTTTTCTCAAAAACTTTCTTGTTTGTTAGCTGAAAGCAATGCAGAATTAGGTTGTTTACATACAGGAAAGGGTAATCCTTTACTCTATGATAAAACTTACCCGTACAAGGACTGAAATCAGATTTTATCGTGTAATGGGACGAATTGTTCTGGTGGGTAAAAACTAGCTCATAGATAACTAAATTTAGCTTTTGTATTCTGTTACTTAAAAATAGTACAGGAAGGAATAACTTCTAGTTATATGCATATGTAAGACAGTGCCATATTTATTCAATAACAATAACAAAAAATTACCCATGTCTATGCTAAGGTAAGACGTTCATGACAATGTAGACTGCCGTCCACAGCTGCGTGTACACGAGGTGTGATAAAAAAACGTTTTTTTTTTCAAATCTCCTAAGTTACGTATGTTCGATTTTGGCATTTTTTTCCTTTACGTTGGTGCACATGTCTGTTATATATTTTGACAATATCAGCCATTTCGGATTGTCAGTTTGTTTTTGATGGATAAAAAGGTTAGTCGTGTTTCGGTGCACTCTTCGATTTTTTACTATTAGAAAAAATGGATCAAAGAAACTGTATTAAGTTTTGTGTAAAAAATGAAATTAAATGTGCAAGGACATTTGAAATGTTGACTGTTGCGTTTGGCGGGTCTACTATGAGCAGAACACAAGTTCAATTGTGGTATAACCGGCTTAATAAAGGCCGGGAAGATGTCAATTTCGATGCTCGTCCTGGTCGCCCGAGCACGTCAATAACTGATGAAAACATTGAACCAGTGAAGAAAATGATTTTGGATAATCGTCGAATAACTATTAGAGAGTTGCTGATGATGTTGGCATATCTTTCGGCTCAGGCCAAGCAATTTTTACGGATGTTTCAGGCATGAAATGTGCGGCAGCGAAGATTGTTCCAAAATTGCTAAATTTTGAGCAAAACAACGTCGCATGGACATCGCTCAGGAGCTGTTGAACGTTTTGAAGGTTTTGCTCACTGTTTTCTTCGATCTGAATGGCGGACAATAAAGAATGTTACCTTGAAGTTATGCGCCGTTTGCGCGAAGCAGTTCGTCAGAAACGCACAATCATGGATTTTGCACCATGATAACGCACCAGCTCACACATCGTTGCTCGTGCGTGAGTTTTTGGCCAAAAACAAAACCGCAAGCATGCCTCAACCACCGTATTCACAGAACTTGGCCCCCGCTGACTTCTTCCTCTTCCCAAAACTGAAGACACCGATGAAAGGAAAGCGTTTTGCTACGATTGAGGAGATAAAAGAAAAATCGAAACAGGAGCTGTTGGCGATACCAAAAAGCGCGTTTCAGAAGTGTTTCGAGGATTGGAAAAAACGCTGGCATAAGTGTATTATATCTGAGGGGGATTACTTTGAAGGGGACAAGATAGTTATGAATGAATAAATAAATACTTTTTGAAAAAATTGAAGATAACGGAATATAACGGATCACACGTCGTATGTATCAAATCTCATCTTCATCTTCTACGTTGTGTGGGCGATTCCACGCCTCTTTTAAAATATTTGCCTAATATAGCGCATGATAATTTCATTATTCATAACAAAACACTATTCAATTTTTATGACGATCGGTTATTTGCGTTGGTGTGGCGGTGCCACATCCTTTATGTTTCTCCAATAGTTAACGAAATATGTCCATTTAACATGCTAAGTTGTACGGGTGGTGTTATATGGGTGTTCTTAGCTTGTAGTAGCATATTGATAAATGTTTATGTGGTTGTCGGTTACATAGGCCAATATATAGGTAAGGAAATTTTAAAAAAGGCGGGGTGCTACCCATTAGAGCTGCAATCTCTTCTGTATAACTTTGATAGTTTGTGTGGGCGGTGGATGGATGTTTTCTTAAGAGCCTCTAAAGAGTCCCGAATTCATGCACTGTGAAATATGTACGAATATGCTTACTTTAATTTTTAACTTTTGACCAGCTTTTCACTTGAAATACATCCGGTTGCTCTGTATAAAGGTGATGTTTCATTTGTATTCTCCCTTAAAACAAATTTTATCGTTTGTGACTCTCTGGTGAGCATTTCATATGCGAAAATGTCGTAAATTGTTAAGATATTTCCAACAGATTGAAAAATTCAGTAGACATTTTTATGATCTACCACCGAACGACTTATGCAATCGAATAAATATTATATATATATATATATATATGTATGTATATATATAGGTATATATGAAAGATAAATCTCACAAGCTTACCATGAAACGACGACAAATTGTAACAAGGCAAATGCCACAAAACTGAACGGTTTGGGATTTGTCTTTATGCATTTAAATTTGCAATTCAGTGCTTAATACAGCGGTTTTGCATATAAATGTGGAGAATAATAGCCAAGGCATATGATTGCGGTTTTCGCGTGTGAAGAAGTATTTAGCTTTGGTCTTCTTTATGCAGTATAAAAGTTGGGAACAGAAGTTAGAAATAGAGGACTTGCATCTCCGTTGCCTTTAAGATACTTACGTATATGAAACATTATGTCAATTTTTTTACTCGAGGTTTATTTGTCAATTAAATAATGCGATGACCCAGAAAATTTGTGTCCTAATTTAAATATTGTGCCAAATATCGCTAAGCATAAGTTTTGTTCAGTTGAAAAGTAATTGGATCAATCATTTTACGGGGATGGTGGAAGTATGTCCGAATTACCTAGAGTAACGAGAAATAATCAGACAATAATTTTTCTTATAATTTCGAGACCGAGATTTTACAGAAGGGTACATGAATGCAGTGAAAACTAGTGACATATTAGAAGTTAAAAATACAAAAGCTCAATTTCGCCTTATCTCAATTCATTCCAATTTCATTGGGAAGAATTCCAGATATGTACAAACTCTTAATATATAATATAACCAAACTCTTTGATACGTTTATTTCTGGTTTTTTATTAAGTTTGTGTGATTTCAATCAGTACGTGCCCGATTGTAAAATTGTATTTATTTTCTATTTTTATTTTTTAAGAAAGTTATTAAAGTTATTCGAAATGCAAAATGGACGTTTTCGACATGCCCAAGAATTTCAAAAATATAAAACGGAAAGTATGAGCTGGATAATAAAAAACATATACGATAAAGAAATTCAAAAAAGTGAAGTTTAAACTTTTCTGCAATATAAACTAAAGAAATGCAAATAATTTTTTAAATAAATTGATTTATTTATTACATTCAGTAATTTGTTGATCCTAAACTGAAAGGTGCTATACAGGCTATATGATTCGAAAGAGGCTTTCAGCCAAAATTATACACAATAGGAATGATGTTTATTATTACATTTATAACACCTAGAAATACACATCTGAGTTCTCATAAACGTATATGTTCATCTATCTGCTAGCTACTATGCCGGCAATACATGACCATTTTTTTTTTCTTTCAAAAATCTTTATTTATTCGTCTAAATCTATTTCAATGTCTTCTTCGGCACTGTACAATTATGCCAACGTTTTATTATTTTATTTTTACTTTTTTTTTAATTTTCGAAATACGTTGAATAGCCGCCTTTCAGTATCACCTTCAAGCCGCTCTTCAATCGAATTGAATTTATCAAATAGCCAAAATTTACACGGTACTAAATCAGATGAATACGTTAGCGGTGGAGTGATGCCAGTTGCATTTTTAGGAGAGCCAATGCAATGTGAAAGGTGAAGTGTATTAAAGTGCAAAAATCAAACGTTTTTCGCCTTTAAAGCCGACTTTTCTTTTGTGAATGGCTCCAAACAAAAGATACCATAACACTCAAATAATATTCCTTGTTAGCAGTTTAGAACTGATGTCCAAAATATCTTTTCAAATGAAGTTGTCTGATCCTTTTGAAATGCCAAAATCATCAGCAAAGTCCCAATTGGGTTTGTTGGACGCGATTTTCAAACGAGGCTTTCTTTGTCTGTGATAATAAATAATAAATAAATTGCGGAGAAATTCAATTTCAGATTTAATTTTTACTTAAAATGTGGAATTACGCGTACGAAGTTACGGGAAATTGCTACTACATATATATTTATCATTTTTTGCTTTTCACATATTTTTTTTCAATTCTGCCTGAAGAGAGTTACTGAAGAGTAGCTCACGAGTCTCATCCATTACCCATGGGAAAGACCAATACTCATTTCTCATGAGTAATGAGCAGACAGCATCTCTCATTTCTCATTGCTCACTGTCCGGAATAGTGTGTTTATTAGATTCATCTTGATCGAAGTTGGACAAGCGCCATTAATTTGGCCGAACGGAGCTTATACGAGTATGCTATTTGTATGGAAAAATATGTCCTAGGAAACAGTGGGCGTCTTTTATAAAAAAAATAAGCAATTCTTCATTCATCATTCATTCTTCATTAGATAGATTTGGTACATACGCTATTGGTAGGTAACGGAATATGTACTAAAAAAAAGTGGGCGGTGACACGAATCTTTTCTGAAAAACCGTTATAGCTGTAAAACAAATGACCCATTATTATAATATGAAGGGCATCGTGCTATCAACCAAGTTATTGACTTGTTATGTAACGGATATCGGTTGGAAGAAGAAACATGTCGTGCAAATTTTGACTAAGGTATCTCATAAGCTGTTAGAAATATGGCAAATGTGCTACTGGAATAGAAATTAAAATGCGCCAATAAAAAGTTGGCGGTGCACACCAATTTTACTAAAATAATTATACCGATCGAAGTAACAGAGCGCCATGTGCTTTAATAGTATTTGATAAGAAATGGAGGCGTGAACTTGTTCATACAACATCAAAACTTAAACATTCGTATCACACAAACTATTATAAATATGAATGTGAGATTTGCCATACCTATTACTGACATAAGAAACATATATTACTTAGATTAATTGAGCGATTGTCTTAAATTTCAACAGAGAAAACCCATTCCCATTCACATTAATTGAATTTTAACACTTTCTATTTTTATGCTCACTCTACGGGACGTACAGCTACAGCTTAACAGCGATTCCGAACTTCACAGTTTGAGAAGCATTAACGAGACTAGTCAAATGTCATAATGTTCCTCAAAAAAAAAAAAAAAAAAAACAAAAATATTTTACGGGATAATGGATATGAACAGGCTTCTCACATTCTATTTATAGACTCACTCAACGCAACATATCACATCAAGAATCGAAGGAGCAAATAGTCTTGATACTGCCCCTTCAAACCAACTTCTGCTTTGGGCAAAATATTCGGTAGTTTTGCATTTGCGCAACTCATATGATGTTTTTTAGTAAATACAGGGTGTCCGTCGGGAAGGTATACTATTTTGTTTATTTATAATTTTTGATCCAATGAAAGAGAATGGGTCTTATATTGATATTGTAGTGTATGGGATACAATATCAGATATATGTCCGCCTCTGTTAGCCTCACAAATGCGAGCCCTTTTGAGCACATTTTTCATTACATTCTCACACATTTCTCGCGGTATTTCATTAATTTCATCACGAATATTTTGTTTGAATTGCTCAAGCGTTTGGTTTGTTTGCATAAATCTTGCCTTTCAGATATCTTCACAAAAAGAAGTTCGGAAATTGTGGAAATTGTGGCCAAAGTTGTTCTTTGAAGACCAAGCTCCTGAGCATGGCATCGAATTGAGGTTGATGGATTGTTTCGAACACTTTCTTGAGTAACAATAATGTTTTCAGCCGATCTTACAGTACGTTGTGGTCCATGCTTGGTCCTATCAGCTATAGACCCTCTTTCTTTGAAATCATAAACAGTACATCTTGTTGGCACGTTGTTTCTCAAAAAATTTCACGTAACTTTCTCATCGTCACAGTAATCGATGACTGATTTTGATAAAATGTTTTAACGAATAAAACACGTTGGTTTATCGAATATTTTTCCATAATAAATTTGCCACGTCTCTACTTCACGAATGCCAAATATGAACTGACAAGACTAAAGTTTACCAAAATGGCGGCAAAATAAAGTAGCGTAACTGACTGATTGACTCACTGGTTAAAGATAGCCTGACTAAGTAGCTAAAACCAGAATTATGACTAAAAGCGTGGAAATTAGTGATTTTTGGAAATTCCAATCTTTTAGGGATAAAAACAAAGCTAAAACAAAGGATAAAACAAGTCTCATAGGGAAGTATAGACGATTAGAGCCAGATTTACAGAAATTAGGTGTCCTTATGTAGTAGGCGTGAGATAAGTGTTTAGGTGTAAAAGCAACGTAAAAATGGATTAAACTGGTACCATGTGGCAGACCAAACGGCTAGAGGTATAATAGCGGAAATTAAATATTGGGTTCGAGTAAGACTGCAATTTTGCAACATTCGTTATTTTAGGAGCATAGGTAGATATAGAGAGGAGAGGGTACAGAAATGGTGCGATTATTGCCGCTTAATTTACATAATTGGAAGTGTCCACCACATACGCAGTAGGTTTATCACAAAATTTGAATTTTCTGAATTCATACTTTTATATGAGTAAACTCAGATTAGAAATTAACAATATTGATCCTGTGTACTCGAGTTATTTTGTATTCGAGTTAGAAAAAATAAATAAATTTTATAACTCGTACTTTTAAGACGTAGAAAAAGGAAGAATGGCTACAAAAATAGTACCATCATAAAAAACCTACAGATATAGACAATATGGAGGGGATACATCCACGTTATAACGTAATTTCGCAATAGAAAGGCATATTAAAATATTGGAGACAAAAACACTACCATCGTTCACAACAGACGGCTGAAACTAGATTCAAGTACTTAAGAAAAAATTTGGTATTAAGTACGAGGGTGATCCCAGCACTAGCCGACATAACAAAGAAGACACAAAAGAATTGGGAACATTTTCTTTATTTTTCAACATAATCTCCTTTTAGCTCGTTACACTTTCACAATAGCCATCAACGGCAGACTTTATCTCTTCACTGTTGGCAAATCTTTTGCCACCGAGTCATTTTTTCAAGTTTGGAAATAGAAAATAACCCTAGGGCGCTGTTTATATCTAGCGAATGAGGAGCGTGACGAAGCACTTCAGACTTTGATTCATTAATTTTGGCTATCGTAATAATAGATTGTAAGCTGCAGTGTTGTGTTGATGAAACAATACTTTATTTTTCGCCAAATGGCATTTTATCCATAATCCCATCACCTAAACGCCGTTGATGGTTTTTCCTTTCTGAACATAATCAACAAAAATAAGCCTATGCGAATCCCAAAAACAGACGACATGGCCTTGCCTGCAGACGGAACCGTCTTCGCCTTTTTTGGACACGACTGTCCCTCTCAAGCCCATTGCCTTGAGTGTTCCTTTGACAAAGGTGTGAAATGGTGAACCCATATCTCATCCATGGTTATAAATCGACGCAAAATTTCGACTTCACAGCGGTGAACTATGGCCAAACACTCTACTGAAACATCTTCACGACGCTGTTTGCTCTGTTGAAGCAAGCACGACACCCATCTTGCGCACTGCTTTCTCATCTTCCAATCTTCTATCAATACGCTATGTATAGCACTTGTTGAAATGCCTATCGTTTCAGTTAGCTTAAACTCAGCCGACGATCATCCAATACCATTTGGAGAATTTTCTTAACCGTGTCTGGCGTTGACACCTCATTTGGTCGACCGTTACTGTGTTCGTCTTGGCAACTCGTACGGAGTCGTTTAAAATCTTCTAACAAATATTTTACAGTCGAAGGACCAGACTCACCCAGAGTTGAATCTAACTAGGCTTTAATATTGGTTGGACTGAGATTAAAAGGTTTCAGGTATTGAAATAACGGTGATCAATTTTTTTCATGTTTACAAATTCACTAAGATCGTTAACTTTTGGTGGTTCCAGTGAAAATGCTAAAAACAACGTGGCGCATTGAAACTTCAAACATTTTTGTAAGTTTGCCACTTTTCACCAAAATAACTTTTTCCCAACTACTGGCACCATCTGTACGTCAGGTCGGCTAGTTTTGGGAGCGCCTACGTAGAAAAATAAGCCAGTTCTTCTACTGAATGCCAATTTTTCAACCAGTTGTTCTATTTAACGACAATTCTTTCTCCCTTTCTCTTCAAATTTGGGCAGATTTACGATGTACATTATTCTTGTGACGTTGGAGCGCGATATGAAGAGATGTACGAGTATGAAGTTCATCATTCTAGGGGATTGATTAGGAAAGGTAGAAATATTACCATCGATCACAACACGTGGCTGCATCTATAATCATGTAACTAAATTTCTATATTCCCTTTACAGCGTTGCCACGATCCAAGAGAGCATTTGTCGAAATACGAATTTTTATGGGGTACAAAAAGAAAGATATGGGACGGAAATTCACGGATCGTCCAGGGTAAACAGATGAGGCAATAATCACTAGATTTGTCTTATAGTGTCAAAGCAAAATAGGAAGAGAAATTTCCCAATCCAAGTTTTCAGGCGGTTACACAGGAAAGGCTTTAAACTTGACAACTTCTTTCACACCATGGGATTAAAATGTAGATATGGTTCTCCTTATAGTGCAGGCGATTGTGACCCAATGTGAGCGATATGTGACCCAATAATTTTCGCTTTATTTTCGAAGTTATATAAATAGTTTACGGCTATTCGTGTGTTAAATAGAGTTAAACTGTATAGCTGCTAGAATTGTGATTTAGAGAAGTCAGGAATTACAGATCCCTCACCTGCATGCTGGACGCAATGGAATTTTCCTTTTTTCGATGACAGAAATTATATTCGGATATCTAGATAAAATGATAGCCTATCACAAGATCTGTGCAATACACTTTTGGAACTTGTGATGTCTTCTTATTTATCGAATTTCCGAGTTTCCATAAAATTCGTACATACTTATGTTTATGATAACGTACTTATATGCAATTATATGTTTAGAAGTATGTTCAGTTAAAGCCTAATTACATGTAAATAAATTGAGCATTAAAGTAATCATTGTACAGAACGGCTGTTAAGTACAGGGCTGGGAAGTCAATATTATATCTTATAAGTACACCACAAAGCTAATTATGATAATATAATAATACAGCCGGTGCCATCTTCAATGAAAGTCTTGTGTTATTTGCGTATGATGTTGATATGGACATCATTGAGAGAAAATTGCGAAATGCTTCTATACCCTTCTCAAACAATGAAAGGGAGAGAGCAGAACTAAGTCTGGTAGTATACGGGGACAAAACTAAGTTGTAGAAAGACCAAGTTTGGCAACTCTTGTTATAATGAGTTGAAAAAGATTTCTTTGGCATTCTAATAAAGTAGTTTTGTTAGAAAAAACTTAATCCAAAAATACATTTTGTCACTTTTACAGCTCAATTTTACAGTCAATTTTTTACTTAAATCGGCAATATTAAAACTCAAAAAAAAAGTTTCATCAGCATTTTTGATTTTAATACAAAATCTGTGTTTTTTCCATAATAATGCATAGAAAATATTTTTCGTTTACCGACTGATGCCGAGTGCACAACACATATAAAGTCAAAGAAAATAGTCAACATTACCTTGGCTTTTGATGGAATTTGACGTATTTTTTTCGGTTTCTGCTCAGTTGGAAAACGCTATTCCGAAGATTGTTAAGTGCATTACATGAAAACCTGTAAACTCATGTCTCACCACCAACTATAATGCGTTTTATAAATGAGACGTCGGAATTGCCTTCAGCGACCTTTTTGCGATTGATTTTTTTAAGAAGATTCAGGACGTGTTCCATACACACACATGTATAAAATGGTACGATTTGAGTCGTGAAACGTAGAAAACTCACTTCCCTGAGAACGACCTGAAAATCAAAGTCCTCAGTAAACGTGTTTGTTATCAATATCTTTTGTCTCAAATTGACGAGTTGTTGAGTTATCCTGAATGCTCCTGTATGTAATGTTTCGTTTTGCTTTGCAACGAAATATGTTTACAAATATTAAATGTGCGCCACTCATATCAACAATCCAAACGCTTTCAATTGCTCGGTTGATGAAAAGAAGTTTTTTTCGAAAGAAATTCTCTGAAAAGCAAAAAATTATTTTCTCTTCTCAAGTGCAGGAAATTATTTTTTGAAGAATTGTTTTTATTTTTCCACCGGCACTATATTTTGCTCTTACGATATCCCCTCACTTCTGTTCTCCAAGAACTATCTTCAACGTTAGCAAAAGGATCTGCTTTGATTTTTATTTCTTTACGCATGAAAAAAACTTCACAAAAGTATGTTTAGCGTGTTTGTGCATAATAAGCTTTTATTTCGTATCAGGCTCCGTTTCGCCACAAATAAAAAAATACATATGAAATGTCGCAATATGAAGAAACGAAATTTCCCTTTAGATTCGTGGTTGCCTTTGAAATTTACTCATAAGAAATTCACATATACTCGTATAAAATTTGTGTTATTGGTATGGTAAGCAGCAGGATCCAAATGTTGGCGTATGTGAGAGAACGCTTGTGAAGATGTCCTTTGAAATGCCATAAAATATGTATAAAGATAAAGTTAAAGAGTATTCCTTGTTCTGAGCATGTAGTTCGTTTCTTTTGTTTTGCATTTTTATGTTTTTTTTTTTTGTAAAAATTACTGTCGGTTACAGGCGACAGCGAATGTGAGCTTTACGATAATTTGAATTTATGGGATTTCGTTTTCGTTGAGGTTTATTTTTGGAAGTGAGAAAAGATTAAATCATTTGGAAAATTGTTTTCGAAAATGAAATTGATGGAAAGGAGTGCTCTGTAAGCAATACTGCCATTAAAAGGTTATGCTAAAGAGCAAAATTAAGAAATCAATTCTAAACGTTAATTAATACTTAACAGTTACCATTTGCAGTAAACACATATTCAACGTTACAATAAATGTAATATGTAAATGTGAAGTGTCAACCATCTCATCTTTGAAACCTCTGGAGCAATGGCGGTTTAAGAAATACATTCTATTTAAGAAATGGACTCTGTTGAAGGACCAGATTATTTACTAAATTTATATACTTTGGATCTCAGTACAATTTTCTAGAAACATGTTTAAAAATTGTTACTTACATTTTGTGCCTTTGTTATGAATATCCTATTTTTTTTCTAAATAGTTTGAAATACGTTTGTAAGCCTGTGAATTTCAATGGAAGTTTCTATATTCTATAAAAAATAAAATGCAATTTCCCTCTGTCAATTTTACAAAAATGCCTACCAATACCCTTACATTAATATTTATTGGGATATTTTAACAACTACATAGGTTCTAACAGGGATTTCTTGGGTCTTTCATATATCAAATGGAAATAATCCTTCAGATTAGACTTAGCTAAGATTGTTTATTTAACAATGGTTGTTGGAAAAAAATTCTGAGTATTTCTAAAATATTTTGTCCTGTTTAAGAAATTTTTAAAATTATCTAAGGCTATAAGAATAAAAAAATTCTAAGCGATTGCGCTTAATTTTGTTCTATTGGTTTCCATAATTAAATAGAAAGCGTCTTGAACATTGAGAAACATTTAATCAAAAAAGCTTAACAATTTCATGGACTTATAGATCTAAAAATGTTTACAATTTTCTAATATGTTCATAAGTATGCCACAGACCTAATTATGATAATATAGTAATGCAGCCGGTGCCATCTTCAATGAAAGTCTTGTGTTATTTGCGTATGATATTGATATGGACAACATTGAGAGATAAGTGCGAGATGCTTTTATACCCTTCTCAAACAATGAGAGGGAGAGCAGAACTAAGTGGACCTAAGCTCTATGGTAAGAAAATTCGTCGACAGCAAATTCGATGTCCGACGCAAAAGAGTGCGATTAAAACTCTCTTAGAAAGACCAAATTTGCCAAAACTTGTTATAGTGGATTGAAAAAGATTTCTTTGGCATTCTAATCAAATATTTAAAAAAAATTAGTCCAAAAATACGTTTTGTCACTTTTACAGCTTGTCGGTTTTTTACTTAAATCGGCAATATTAAAATTCAAGAAAAAATTTCATCAGCATTTTTGAGCTTAATACGAATTCTGTGTTTTTCTTTCCACAGATATGGACTTATAGATCTAAAAATGTTTACAATTTTCTAATTTGTTTACTGCAGAAATCCTAAGGTATCTTTGGGATTATTCCCAGACAATAAAACTTAAAATTTTCTCAAAACTTCTTAATGGCATTAGAGAGTGTAACTTTAAGTACATTTCTGGAATGGTCCTTTATTATCGTCCGAATGAGTAGAAATTGCTACATGTGAGCAGATGTTTCTATGCGTTAAATTTATTCAGATCCTCTTTCTTTTATGGAAGACACCTTTCCTAAAATTTCTAGATTGTTTGCACTATTCTCTTTCTGTTAGTCGTATGCTCTATCACATAATGTTTAAATGTGTCTGTGGAATGAAAAGTTAATGTCACTAATAAATACGTGAATATCAGCAATATCAAACAAATAAAGGGTGATTTTTTAATCGTAGTTTCTTTAAAAATCAAATAAAATACTCAAATTTGCATCATATATTAATTTATTTCTAAAGAAAATTTCATGTAAATGTTGTCCGCGGCTCCGTCTTAAAATGTCCATTGGGAAGGTCCAATTTTTCGTCACTTTTTCGAGCGTTTCGGCCACGAAGCGTTTCCACGAATAACGCGTTTTATATTATCCTGTAAGGCTTCAATAGTGTTCGGCTTGTCCACATAGACTAACGACTTGACATAACCCCACTAGAAATAAGCCAAATCGAGAGATAAGCTGCTCACGAAATTCAACCCTCAACATACCCATTGTTTCACGAACATTGTGGCATGTTGCACCGTCCTTATGAAACCACATGTCAACCAAGTTCAACTCAGTCAATTAGTAAATTTGGTGCGAAATTTAGACGACCATTGTCGTTTCAAACGATGCACATTTGTCACAGAGCACGAACTTTGATAATAAATTTCAACGATTTGTAATCATTGCTCGTTTGTTAGTCTTTCCATAGTGAAATGGCAGAGTATACTGTACAGTTTTCACTTTGGCAGATGACCTTTGAATGCCATAACCAACCAGTGCTGTCAGCCTGAAAAACTTAAATCTTAAAAAATCACCCCATATTTCATTTATTCACGATACTTTGATTGCGACGCTTTTGGTAATCATGAAAAATCACTAATGGGAAGTTGGAGTTATGAAATAACAAAAACTAGAGAATGGCAAACATAGATAAATCAATAATATAGCAACTAGGAGATATTATCTGGAACAATATAGACGTCAAAAGCCGTTAAAATCTGAAGAGGCATACAGAATTTAGATATTTTTATCCAACCGCTTATCTATGAAAAACATGATAGAGGCCAAAATGCTTTCGCTAGCGGCTGAAAAATTCCAAAATTGATTTACAATGGCTATAACCAGGGAGTTGAGTCTTTTTCAGGGTGTTTAGGCAATTTTGATCGTGCAGGAACCATCGCAATACATATACTTTTTTAAGGACCGAATTTTCGCCGAAAAAATGTCAATATATTGAATTCTTGAGACATTTATTTATATGAAGATAAAAATTTAAATGAAGATAAAAGATGGTACAATGTGTACTTTGCCTCTACCTGTAGTATAGATTTATAGTTAAAAAACAAAATCCACTTTTCTACTTTTCAATTTTCACAAATTTTTCAAATATTTGAAATGTCAATTTATGGACATTATCAAAGAAATGAAAATTCCATTTTCGGATTTTTTTAAATATACGAAAAGTTGGGTCTTCTACTTTTCGTGTTTTTTAAATAATATTAAAAATCAAACAAATCGGCAGTTCGATTAAATATACGAAAATTCAAATTTTCGCGCATACATTTTTTTAATATGTGTTTTTAATCAAAATTTATGTTTCATTTGATGGGGCCACTTATTAGAAAA
>JAHXMU010000683.1:4756482-4769301 GCA_019455685.1 Philornis downsi | reverse complement strand
TTACCCGGGGGTTACACTTTCAACAAATCGCTTGCAACCTTCAACACACTCATATTTTTTCACTAATACACTCACACATTTTCTAGTTGAACGCCGGTTGCTTACGATTTTTCCTTACAACAACTGTTTCAACGAATGGTTCAACAAAACAGCTGATTGCGATAAATCGTGTGGTTTGTTTGTAAAATAAAGTGCAGTTTTTTGTGAAACTTAAAAATTGTTTGGCTTATCTGAAAGTATAATTTTATAAAATGAATAAGCAAGCAGATTTATTGCACTTTATAGAGTTTTATAGAAGCCGTGAAGCGTTGTGAAATATGAATTCGCCAATATACAGGCGAAATGATTTAAAAGTACAATCAATACAACATATAAAAATGTTTAAATTCAATTTACAAACCTTTTTACCAATAATGGCTTTATCCAATACCTTCTTACCACTTTGCGTTTATTTTCTTCCTCTATTAATTCTTTTATTCTTGCCAAAATTAACGCCGATGTTACTTTTTTAATTACTTTCCTTGCCGACGACATCTTCACAAATAAAGTTGTTCAACCGGTTGCGGGTTGCCTACGTCACAGCTGTCGATTTTGTCGAATTCTGACAAGTAGTATATGTAAAAGACGCTGTAACAAAAGTTGAAAGTGTAACCGCGGCGTTAATGCCATGCGTAAGCATACCCAAATTGTTCAGCCACTCTTTTAACTGCATTGCTGTATAATCGTCGGCGCACACTGCATCAACCGTTACTTTCCGCCTGAAAATCACTGAGCCGTCTTGTGGTGAAAAATCCTTGATGAATTTCAATAACATTCGTCCATTATTCAAGTTCGAGGAAAATTATGTTAGCTTTGCTCGTACTTCGTTCTTATGCTACGATTTAAAAACATTCTGATCATACTACAACATTTTTATCTGAAGCTCAATATTTCCTATTGAAATAGATAAAAAAAAATTTGAAAATTTATTGACTATTTAATGCTTACGTATATACTTGATTTAATATATTTACTATATTCAACTTATTCTGTTAATTGAAGGAAGTAGAAATCGTTTAAATGTTTTTGTTTGTTATTGTATTTTAAAATTCAGTTGATATGTTTGCAAGCTGGACCACAATTTTTGCAATTTTCTAGTTTTACTAGGAATTGGTACTTAGGAATTGGTACAATTTAATTACTTTTAGTATTTTTTTTTTTCTTTTCTAGTATTAGCAACCAACATAAAATTTCTTAAGCAGTAATATCGCTACAAGGTAATGCATTTTGCGTTATTCGAAAATCGTTTCTTTCTTACCATCCATTTTCATAACTTTTGGCATTACTGTGGCATTAGCGTTAATAACATCACAAAGCGACTTCCTGGTTTAATTAGAAACACTGAAACTGAAGACAGAATGAGAATGTGAATTCAATATCAGGGAACTCATTAAACACATTAACACACATGCAATATCCTGTCGCATAAATATGTACAAATGTATATTTAAGTATCTGAAAAGATACGTAGACCTTATCTGCTCGTTATGATAATACATACATACATGTTACTAGTCGCGGACACAATAGTCGAAACATATCCTAAAAGTGCACAAGTAGCCTATACAAGCTACTACTCAATTTTGCTTACAGAAGGGTATTCATTATGCGACATTCATGTTCTTCAGGGAGAGTTTAGTAGCAATGACACACAAAACAGTAAGTCACTGAGTGGAGTCTGTTGACTCTGTTGGAGTCAAACACATCTTGGTGGACCCAGGATAGCTTTACGGTAGAAAGTAAGCATTATGGTTGAAATGAACGCCAAGTGAAACATACCAGAGAGCCAAGCAGATGTGCTTTCACGAAGATTCGAAGGTAGAAATTCGGTAAATATTATATGTTAGATACAGTTTCCATAACAAAATATAAAATCATATTTAAACTTAAATGTCGGCCCGGAAAATTATAAATGGATTCCTTCGAATATAAGCATAGTTTAAATTTGTGTGGACAAAACTTCCTTCTAACATCACAGAAGACGTAACGTCTTTAACAAATACTGTACGTACTGAAGAAATGAAATGAGCAATATTTGAAACCATAACGCATACGTTCAAATGCAAAAAGGCCGAAGTTTATAAATATTTGAAAATTTTGCTTCTAATTTACGAATTATATTCCATATACATGCAACTTTTAAATATCTCCGACGATGTAGGTTTCTAATACAACGACATTTTTAGGGAAGTGAGAAAATATAACCGGAGATATACTTTCGCAACGATCCATAGCGTCTATATTTCTATTAAAAAGAGACTGAATTACCGCAGTAATGCCGAAGAATGTTCTCATATGGGGTTATCCATTTAGTGATTTCAAAGCCACCGGTCTGGCAATGCTGTCAGCTGTTAAATACCTGTCATCTGATGTGTTATTTATTTAGTGAAAAGTTTGCCTTTTACCAATATGGATCGTTTAACAACGACGGATACGTAAAAATAGTTAAAACTTACTACAAAAGTGGTGATTCAAACATAGACTTTCAATAGAGCAAATTTTCCTCTGAACCTTATTTCGTCAACAAGTAAAATTATCGCATATAAAGCTCTAAGAATCCAGAAGTGATTGTGAAAAAATCATTGCATCCGGAAAAAGTGATTCTTTCGTGTGCACTACGATCTGGAGACGTCATTGGGTCGTATTTTTTCGAAAACTTCCTCAAAAAGATGCACTCCTGCAAATAATCTAGAGGTAATCATTTAAATGACATTGTATTTCATACATAATGGCGATGTCCAAGCATTACGATGAAATAAAGGTTTAATCAGAATCCTAGCTTTATGTGAGTTTTTTTTAACTCTACTTGAAAACGAAAAATGGATAACCCTATATATGTCGACTCTCTATTAGCAAGCGTGGGTGCAGTACACTCAACTCGCTAGAACATTTTATTGGTATTTTAAATGTATTTATTGTTTGTTGAATATTTTGTACACTTTGTTTAACAAAATGTTTAGGTACATTATTTGTTTAGATACTGCTGAAAATATTAACAGAGTCAATCGAAACATTGGAAAAAATATTAAATAAAAGAATTACAAACAATATTTTTGCAACCACAACACCAAAATCCTTCGGAAACAACCAAAATCTAATAAAAAAAGCCATCTTTTTGGCTATTAATTAATAATTCAGATACTTTATCATACGATATAGCAAGCGACCGACAATTATTATGCTTCATAATTATCTCGATTCTGCTAATAATTAGCTCAAGCGGCTACCAAATGCAAATTAAACTTGAATCGCAATAAAAATATAAATGCAATTCAATGGAAAATTCAAATGGGAAAAACAGTAGTACAGAAACTTCAGTCAGGTGAACCCTATAAAATATACATTCTCCCAATGTCCTTCTCCATTGGTGCAAAAATGTAATTGGCGATAGAAGAGATAAATATCAACATTCTTACCAAAAGATATTCTGAGTTAAATCTCAATGAAAGGGACAATTTTATAATCTTCCGAAGAACTTCGAGTAGAAATTATATATATACCTACACATATATATAAATATATATACGGAAAAGTCGGTACGCTAAGGGGTGCGGCAATCCAGTCCGTATTCTTCATCAGAAATAAATTTATTAACTGCACGATTCGTGTAGGTTTTTATATCTTCACCCGAAAAACTGAAGAAATATATCATTTGATACGCAAAAATGTATCACCGACAAGAAAACGACTGAAGTACCAAGTGTCCTTTGACCAAATGTGTTTCATGTTTTTATATTGGGTGGCCCATGTCCATCTGCCTATGTGGTATACATAAAAAGTGTCGTACATCTTCATCACACTCCATAAAATTTCAGACAACCTTATAATTTTCCAATTGTAGCCCAAGATCGTAAAACGAGATATATTGACCCACACATTCTGGTGCCTTCCATACAAATTTAAATGGAATTCAGTTATTTGAATAGTTAGAAGACTCCTGCGGTCTACATTTTTTGTCCATTGTTTTAATCTACAACTCTTGGTTGGATCATCGGACATCTCCTACATAATTTGACTAATTTTCTGTAATTTAATATTTTTCCTATAACTTCTAACTCGTGACAAAAAGTTTACCGAATATACCCGCCATTTAACTCACATACCTCTGGATACATATTTTTCATCCAATGATACTAAATTCGGTATTGCGATATTAGTTCAGAATATTAACGATCTGGTTATTAACCACGAACACACTTATGCTCTATTGTAAAATAATTTTGGGTGTAGGTATTGTTAGCCTGTTCACCTGGCCGAAATTTCTGTTCTGGTTCTACCTACATATAAATATAATACATTGGAATTGAATGAAAGACATGCACGCAGGAATATATGCGTTAAAACAGATACTTTGCTACCAGGGAAAGCGTGGTTATCCGGTTGGTTGTTGAACATTTTATTAACCATTATTTCATTTCAGTTTCATTTGCAATAATAGTAATACAACAAAAAAATATTATATATAATGATAATAAAATATATATATATATATATATATATATATATACATATTAAATAATAATATAATATAATAATATATATATTATAAAAAATACATATAAAATAATGCTGTAAAATTGACTAAAATTTAAGTACACCGAAAAAAATATGTAGTTGAACTAAATAATGATAACACGTAGTTGATGGGACTTAGTTAATAGTTGCTAATATACACAATATAACGACGAGCGTAGTTGAAGTTGGCTATTGAGAAACTATGTAAAGAACTGTTTAGTGGTAGCTAATAATCAATAGATTTGAATATATATCGACATTAAATATTGGCACCGTTAATAAAAATACAGTATAATTGTTTAAAACCTATGTTTATTAACATATATACAATACTGTTTTCACCTTAAGGATCATTAGAGCACCATCCAGAGTCAGTCGTTGTGCATATTTCGAATAACAGCTTTTTTATATATTTTCGTACAAAAGGTCTGCTTGTTCCTTACAAGGTTGTTTCGTATATCTAGCACCATGTATTAGGTTCTGAAGGATAAGCAAATCTCTAAAAGATATTTACCATACAGAAAACACAACTAGAAGACAATTTTCAATAGAAAAGTGTCTTAGAAGGAATTTCTGTAATGAAATCAAAGTTCCCCACAAAATTCAAATAGAGGTTTTTATGAAATACATCTTTCAATTTTCGTACTAAACAGAGAACATTTTTCATACTGAAAATCGTCATGGAAGACTTTTTCATAAAGAAAAGTATCATAATTGAAATAAGTGAGAAAATAGTGACGACAGCTCTCTTCTAGAAATGTGCCATTGCATACGCAATTACTATAGAAAGGAGTTTTTGAAAATATTTTTATGGAAAAAGTGTCTTCAAAAAGAGTTTTATGAATGAAGTGCCTTCATATACACTTTTATCAAAAAAACATCTGTAATAACACTTTTATGGAAAAATGTCTTCAGTGACAGTTTTATAGAAAAATTGTCTTCAATGACACTTTAATGGAAAAAAAAAGTGTATGCAATGACATTTTAACGGGAAAATTTGTCTTCAACGGCACTTTTATGGAAAAAGTGTCTTCAATGACACTTTTACGGAAAAATTGTCTTTAATGACACTTTTACGTGAAAAGTGCTTTCAATGACATTATTATGGAAAAAGTGTTTTTCAATGACGCTTTTATGGAAAAAGTGTATTCAATGACACTTTTACGGGAAAAGTGCTTTCAAAGACACTTTTATGGAAAAAGTATCTTAATGACACTTTTACGGAAAAAGTGTTTTCAATGACACTTTTACGGAAAAAGTGTTTTTTAATGACGCTTTTATGGAAAAAGTGTATTCAATGGCACTTTTACGGAAAAAGTGCTTTCAATGACACTTTTATGGAAAAAGTATCTTCAATGACACTTTTATGGAAAAAGTATCTTCAATGACACTTTTACGGAAAAGGTGTTTTCAATGACACTTTTACGGAGAAGTGTTTTCAATGAGACTTATGGATAAAGTGTTTTCAATGACTCTTTTACGGGGAAAGTGTTTTCAATGACACTTTTATAGAAAAACTGCTTTCAATGACACTTTTGCGGGAAAAAATTTTTTCAATGGCACTTTCGTGGAAAACGTGTCCTCAGTGGCACTTTTATGGAAAAAGTGTTAGAAATGTCGTTGAAGACACTTTTTCTTCTAGAAAAGCGTCATTGAAGACACATTTCTTATGGAAAGTTTCTCTGAAGTTTGTTAGAGAAAAGTGTCATTAATGATAGAAAATAATAAAAAAAAAATATCATAAAAAAGTGTCATTAAAGTTATTTTAAATATATCGTCCCCACCTTTTCAATGCTTAAAAAAAATAATTTAGTTAAAGAGGCTATTTTATATTATAAATGCTATCAAATATTATTACATCCAGAAGATTGCTCTCGTTAGAAATAATTTGGTTTGCTTTTATCATCACAGCTTTAAAACAACAACAAATTTTGTGAACATTTCCACCAAAAAGAGCTCGATAGCAACCAACAAACTAATTGTCAGTAACTACCACAATGATTTCGCGGAAAAATCAATCTACATAGCAGGTCGGTGTATGACTACTATATTATTCGGTCGATTTCGTTTCAAGTTTTACAGAGAATTACAAACCAACACAATGGAAGAAAACGTTGGCTGCTGCAGTCTACTAATTTGAATTACGTGCAAAAATTTAGTTTTGGAAAATCTGTCAATTTGTATGGCAAGCACCAGAACGGCCTGGGCAATGCAACCCATTTTCATTCTCAGACCCAACGTTGTTTAGCGATTAAGGGGCTCCAAATTTGATTGAATTTAATGTAGCTGAATGAAAGATACGGAAGTAAGAATTTGAGGACTAAATAGGCCATTCGCACAGTCGTGATTAAATAGTCGATGTTTTCTAAGTTTTGCTAAAGATGAAATTAGAAAGTCCAATAGACAAAAGTTTATTTTACTATTGTGCATAACTATGTTCCCGCTGTTTGTCAATAGATGGCGCCAGCCGTAAGTGCTAGTCGATTCTGCCATAACTTAAACGTCATGAGCCAAGCTTAGGTATATGGTAAACGTACCGCCTCAACACAATAGTGATTTTCTTTTGACGTCATATTCTTTCGGTTATGTGAATATGTATGATTTTGTGCCAAATAATCGTCACATGCGGGAAGTATTGGCTTTCTTCTTTCAATCGAAGAAAACGAAGAAGAAGAAGAAAACGAAGAAATTGAAATTCATCGAGAGCAGCAAAACGTTTAAGAATATGCTGCTTTAAGTGAAACAACGCGTCGAAATGACGGTGATTTCGATGTTGACGATCGTTTGCGTGAAGGAAGACGAACAACCTTTGAAGACACTGAATTGACGGTATTGCTTGATAGGTATTAAGAATTACTCGCCAAGCCATTTCCAAGCGGTTTTATGCGTTGGGAATGATTCAAAAACAAGGAACTTCTGTTCCTTATGAGCTAAGCGACAAAATAGGAAGAGTTTTCTTCATCGTATTGTAACGGGTGATGATAAAAGGATCCAATATAGCAATCCAAAGAAAATAAAGTTATGAGGGCTGCCCGGTCATGTTTCTACGTCGTCTTCTCGGCCGAATATTCACGCTGCGAAGGTTATGATCTGTGTTTGGTGGGTCCGAGTCGGTGAAACCATCGGTATCGACGAGAACCTGCAACAATACGCAGAGTGGCACGAAAAAGTGATTCTTCAGCATGACAACGCTCGGCCTCACGTGGCCAAGCCCGTTAAAACCTACCTGGAAACGCTGAAATGTCAAGTCTTACCCCACATACCATATTCTCCAGATATTGCCGCGTCCGATTACCACCTGTTCCGTTCGATGGCACACGGTATGGCTGATCCGCAGTTGTACTCATGTGATGACATCAAAGAGTGGCTAGATTAGTGGATAGCCTCAAAAGATGAACAGATTTACCGTACCGGAGTTCGGCTTTGCCAAAAAGATGGATTTTTTCTGAATTTCATTATTTTTGTCAACTCGCAAATTTCTACATAGGAATGCCTACGATATCAAAAATCTTCACTTTTGACATTAATGCCGACATCTGCGAGTATTCTGACTTTTGCTAAATTTTATGCATTAGATTATTAGCTACCGCGATCTTTAAATTTGAAACAATTATTTTCGTACCATTATTTTCCACCTTTATGGGTCATAATAAATTTAGGGTAAAATAAATTTGTTATTTTTACCACATTTTCTTTCAAGCCGAAAACAACGTTAGTTACTTTCTGCTTAGTTTGTTGGGTTCCATCAGCCCGTTAGCCAAATAATATTGAAGTCACTCGCCATTGTTGGTTGACAGTGCCGTTGTTGCAGTAAACACACGTTAATTTTAGCCACTACAACCACTTCGACTTGGCTGGAAACCGCCGACTAATAAATGCCGTTCTCAACAGCCTTTGTTGCCATAGTGTCACCTCGAACAACTTGTGGCACCACGTCTTTTGAGCCGTCATTCCTCAACAATTGGCATCTGACGACATCCACCATTCTGTTACATTCACATCTCGTTTGGTTGTTTTTCAGCTTTAGGTTTCCTAGGCTGATGACGACGACGATGATGTTGATGGTTTTATGTCATCTCATTACATTACATTTTATGTAAATTTTGTGGTTAGTGTAATATTAAATAGAGAGAGAGAGAGAGGGAGAGGGAGAATGAAAAGGAATAACTACAAGGTAAAATGCAACACGATAACAAGAAAATCGACGAAGACAATAGGAATAGCGCTAAGACCAGAAAGGGGCAAGGAAATACGTACTTACATGGAAATGTGTAGAGATATTGATGAAACGTAGAACAAAGAAACAAAAAAAAATAATTAAGGAGACAGAGTGATATTGGTTCGCGGCAAAATGCTTATTTATGTTGTTTGAACAATGATTGTGGTAAAGAAATGACAAGAGTGTAACTCTGGGTTGCAGAGAGGAGGATTTCAATAGCAATAATTTATTTTTCATTAATAACATTATTATGTTATTTTGATTATTAAAAGGCAAATTCTTTATTTAGATGCTTGTGGTTTTTCTGGTAAGTCAACGATATACATTTTTTAACCTCAGACAGCATTCTCAAATTATTCAAAGTTATCCCTTTTTTATTTCTTCAGAAGACAAATTGAAATATTAGGATGCAATCAAAAATTTTCAGCACAAAAGAACACAAATCAAACCTTTCCGATATTTAAAATTTTCCGACTATGTATTCTATTAAAATATATTAGAAGAATGTTGTAACAATTAGATTCAGAATCGATAAAGTTCAAGAATTATGTCTGCTAGTTACACTTGCGGCGTATTGCGTAACGGCAAAAATGGACTATTTCCAAATAATTGAAAATTTTTTTTAATGACGCGATATGTGTTGTCCGACTTAAAATTTAGAAAACATTGTGTA
Source organism: Philornis downsi (assembly GCA_019455685.1). Taxonomy (NCBI): domain Eukaryota; kingdom Metazoa; phylum Arthropoda; class Insecta; order Diptera; family Muscidae; genus Philornis; species Philornis downsi. The sequence goes on along the minus strand of JAHXMU010000683.1, from coordinate 4,759,855 downwards.
TTTAGGGCATCATATATTATTGCAGCAATACCATATTGCAACGTTACCGAAAGCGGCACGGGACTATAATTCGTATGATCGTGGGTTCATTTAAGGGACGTAAGGAATTTTGTTAATTTTGTTGACATGTTAATGAAGTTGTAATATTGTTGAAAGCTCATGATATAAGTATCACGAAACACTTAAAAAGTATCATGTCTTTTGTTTGTTAGTTATATTGGTTTGTTATAAAGGGTGTCCCAACAAGAACGCAAGATTTAAATGACTGACATGTGTTAAAGCCACATGCCCCCCACTTTCATTTCTTCAATTCTAGGCACGAAAAAACTGTTTATCATCTCACGATACCGAACACCATTGATTGTTTGCGCTTGACATGCCTCATTTGCATGAAAAAAAAAGTCCAATGATTCCTCCAGCCCAAAATCCACACCACACAATGACACCTTGAGGATGAATTTGCTTATCGTGAATCACTCGAGGATTTTCCTCACCCCAAATGCGACAATTCTGCCTATTGACGAAGCCATCAAGATGGAAATGGGCCTCGTCACTGAAGACGATTTTATCGGCAAAATCAGCATTTTCATGTTGCTCTCCAATGCCCAATTAACGAACTCCCTTCGCTGTCCATGGTCAGCTGGCTTCAGTTCCTGAGTCAATTGAACTTTGTATGCATGAAGATGCAAATCTTTCGTCAAAATTCGCTGCATAGTGGGTTTGGAGACACCAATTTGCTGAGCTCGGTGTCGAATTGAGGTGGATGGAGTTTAAGCGACATCATCACGTACAGCTGCGACATTTTCGGTCGATCGACCTGGCTGAAGGCGCGTTGTTGTCTTTACACCACTAACAGCCCCAGTTTTGGCAAATTTATCCATTAATCTCTTTACAGTTGACTCTTTTGGAGCATTATTGTGACCCCAAATTGATCGCAATTTGCGAACTCTAGCCGCAAAACTTTCACCATTTTGGTAAAACAATTTCACAATGAGAATGCGTTGTTCATTCGTGTAGCGCTCCATTTTTACTACTCGTACCTTCTACCAGCAAACAACAACAATTGTTCAAATGTCAAACAATGACACTTCGGACGGGGCACTTTGCTTTTTGTTGGGAAAGCAATATATTATATCAACTTATAAGAAGTCGTATTCAACATACTCTTAATTATGTGAAAATCTGTGTGACGATACTGACATTACTGACTGAAAACTGCGGGCGTTACAGCGAACTTCTCACTTTATAATTAGGACAAGTATGGATGAATTAATTCCGGGACTGCTCGAAAGGGAGGATATTGGCACCGTATTAAAAACGAACTGTGTAGCGAAATCGATGCCAAGTGCATCAAGATGCTGTGATAGCGTTGGCTGTACGATGTTGTCTGGGTTGACTAGCGGGTAATATGAGAGGTGAAACTCCCCCTGATTGGACTTGACACCTCCTTCGGCTCATTTATATATTTTGAAAAATATATTTCATTAGCACCTACAAAAATTGTACAATAGCAATCCTGGCCACGATATTCAAATTATTCAGTGAGATTTAAATGACAAAATAGGAAAAGCTGGCTTTCTAGTCCAGCAGACGGAAATTTCAATCAGTATGGTAACGTCTTCGACAGTGGATTCAGGCCGATTGGTTTCACCGCGACGTGGACTATGTCAGTAATGAACTTAGATTATAACAAAAAATATCAAAAAGGCAGCTTCAGCTATTTCAAGATCATTTGTTAATGCTCAGAATGCATGCTCATTATGAACCTACATGTGGTCTGTAACAACAACATAATTTCGGATCACCCCTGAAAGCACCAAGCATGTGACTAAACAGAACGATCACCTCATTAAGTCTACACATAGAAGACTAAGCGTATTTCATAAGCCAGTTTGTTACATAGATTGTTAGAAAAACTCTATTAATTACCACAGCATAGGGGCCTTAATATTAATGACACAAACGGGGAGTTATTGCGTGTTCAATGGTGATTGCTGCACGAACTGCCTTTGAGGAATCCACTTGCAGATAGAACTTGTTGCACTGTGAAATGTCGTGTAGCATTTGATATAAGATAACGTGTTTTAAGAGGCAATATTCTGATATCTGTATCATGATATCAATACAGATGGGCTTAGTACACTAGTACTAATGAAATAATCATGCAGGTTGACTGGCTTCGATATTGCTAAAATAGCAATGTCAGGGCTTAGGAAAACAAAATTAATGACACAGACATTGACCTTACTGACCTTCACTGATCTAAAATGAATTCAGAATAGCAATACCGCTACTCAGAAACAACGAATTCTCAGGAATCAACGATCTGCTGGCGGAATGCTATGCAAAAAATATGCGTCAGCATTTAAGTACGATTTGGCTTTAGAAATACAGGCCCGATGATTGTATTCTAGTATGTTTACAAAATCGAACCGATTTGGTACTCTATCGATGCTTATAAGACCCTTTTGAGTACATGGAAATAAGAAACCATATCCAATTCATTCTGCATTGAACATGCGGCTTTTATTGACGATAACATCATTCATGCTCACTGCGGCGTCACCATAATCATTTGCAATAGTATGTTGAAGATATCGCACCCGTTCCTTACGCATTGGAGGAAGTTATTCACGAGTGCGGTTTTGATTTACTCAAATGACGTGTATTTAAAACAATAACTCCGAATTCAGAAACGTTATGGCTTTCTCCCATGTGTATTTCACTATTTATCAACGTGTTATTAATATTTAATAGGGGATATCGAACTATCATGCCTCATCATATTACTGCGGGCGCTGTATCAGTGCCTTGCCGCCAATAAATGTGATAAATCACATATAATTTATAATAAATGCAAACCATTACCGAAAATGCCACCATTACCCATCCACAGCTCAAACCATCATCACTATTTACAACATATAAATTGTCCATATAACATTTTACATTTGACACATCCTTTTATATGATATCTGACACACAAACATATATTAGCAACACAGATAATTTGATTATTGACTGACAACTCAACGCTCGCACAAGTTTCCCGCTGGAAAAAAAAACTGTATTAACGCTATACAAAAACTAACGAAGCAAGATCAGCACACAGCAACAACAAAAAATACAAGAAGTCACTTACAAAATCCAACAATATATCATATATTTATGAGCTACAGAATCATATAACTGTCATCAGATATTTGCATACATCAAAATGTTGCTCCCGCTGATGATTGGACTGCGGTGCAGTGGCGGGGTTGCTATGATGATGATGATGATGGTTGCATTGCCAACGTAGGACGTTGCCTCAAGTTGTTCTGTGGTTCTGTATATCATTATAATCAAGCATTACAGCTATGCCACCCATAGA
>JAHXMU010000683.1:4701230-4756472 GCA_019455685.1 Philornis downsi | reverse complement strand
TTCACTTCCCATACCAAAGGAATGTATGTTTGATCGAACACAAATTCCAAGAATTTTGTAATTAGAAAGCTGAAACGTTTTTTAATATCTCAAATTTGCGCTCATATCACTACACAGTAAATGTGTTCGTCAATGGTCCTTGATCTTCTACGCAAACTATCTTTAGAACAAATAATTCATCAAATAATTTTCTAATATTGTTAAAGATACTATTTGATGCAAATAAACCAAAAAGAGAAAATTTATTTTTAATTATTAACTCCAATATTCAAAAAAGCAAAACTAAAACAACATGCAGACTATTTGTGGACTCGCATTTTTTGAGAAAATTAAATATTGTAAAAAGTGCTCGCATAAAATCGAGAAAAATTCAGTATTCAAATTTTAATTTTTTCGAGTGCTTTAGGATAAAATGAAGAACATGTTCTAAATGTTTTAATTTCTTAAGAATAATTATTGATGGTTTGTAACATATTTGGTATCGTGGATCGTATTTCTACATCAACGTCAACTTTATTAATTCCCTTCAAACGTACAAAGTGGCTCTATTTATACTAAAATTACTTATTCTAGAAAATGCTACAATATTTCGAAGAGAGAACACATATTTACATAATGGGTGCAACAAAGAGAAACATATATCATATATATATATATATATATATATATATATATATATATATATACATATACATATTATAGACTTAATTCTAGAATGTTCTTATTTACATAACAAGTGAAAAGGAGATGACAATAGACTATATAATGGGAGTGAGAGGAACAAACATAACTTACTGTCGTAAACGTAATTCTAGAAAAGTCCCACTCGCAGATAAAGAGGGAAAGAAATTACATATGTATATCATACTTGAATGTTCTAGGCGTGGTTTTGATGATCTTTCTAAAGTATATACTTAGACAAATTACACTCATATACTACAACATGAATCATTTTGCAAATACTTACCTATTAATTGCTAGCTAAATCTGCTCTTAATGGACCTGCAAAAATCAGGCCGATCCATTCACTAGATCGAAAGATTAGACATTACAAAACCACTCACATTATATCTTTTCTAAGTATCCTCCACCAAAATATCTATTTTTTTCAAAAAAGCTCGAACATGGGAAAGTAATGGACACACTTCACAACCTGATAATAAACTACAGTAGGCTTACCCATTAATTGTTTTATGGAAACAAAAAATATTGTGTAGCACAGAATTTTTACGCCGATTTTATAACAATACACGTTGAGAGCACAAATCTCGTTTTTAAAGCTCTGAAATTTGTAATTTTATAAGCAATAAATTAAAAGAATATAAACCTTTTGTGCTATGACGTTTTACTGAGAACACAAATTTTCGGTGAGAATTCCTAAAATATTACAAACAACTAAAATTTTTCTGATAAACCCATTCCAGATATATTACAGGTTGACTTTAGCTTTCTGTAATAATCTATAGAATAGAAATATTAATGGAATAATAAAAACGTGCATGTTCAAGAAGATTGGTATCTTCTCTAAGGCTATTAAATAAAAACTCGGGTTATTCTAAACATGTTCCTACATACTCGTAAAACTATTGCAAATTTACACTTGATAAAACCTTTGCTTTATAGCGAGGTTATCTACGTTTTAAATGCCACATTTCGGCAAATACATTGTCAGAATCCGATAATTGCATTACATAGTAAAAATTTATTTAAAAACATATAACACAATCAAGCTTTTTCCAAATGTTTCTGAAATTCGTCTGAAAAATAAGGATACAAATTTTTGAAAGTCCTTCAAGATGCCATTGTCGTGGTATAAGTTTTGTTGAGGGAGAATTCTTGGTTTAGGCACAGTGAGCAAAACTGTTAACTATGAACCTAACATATGGCTGAAGATTTTGGCGTTCTGAAATTCGTCTGAAAAAGAGGAATGCAAATTTTTGAAAGTCCTTCAAGATCCCATTGTCCTGGTATAAGTTTTGTTGAAGGAGAATTCTTCATTTAGGCACAGTGGGAGAAAATGTCAACAGGAGGGTATACCATTTGAACTTAAAGAAATCGGTGTTCTGAAATACTTGTATGCCTAATTTGGGAAATACATGTAATAAGTTTGGTTCTCCTACGGTGCTATTGTACAATATCCTATATCCTGGAAATGAAAAAATCACCAAATGTTGGTATTTTCTTGTACTTTAGTAAGTTAATTTACTTACGTACATAAAGTCTAAAGAGTTTTCTTTGTTTTTTCTTTGAAATTAGTTTTACAGGTTTCTCCAAACTGATAAAATAGTAGTTTTTAAATATCATAGCAACATCGCCCGTATTCGCTCTTTGAAATTACTCCTCTTAGCACAAAATATGTGTAAAATTTGGCTGGGGTTAGCACAGCTAAATGAAAGATGGTCGTGTACGATAATGTTGGTTAAATGGGTCATTTGTGTGGGAGATACCAGAACGGGCGTGGTTACTTTGATCGATTTTTCATCGTTTTTATGGAGATTTGCAAAGCAGTGTAATGGATAAAAATCCAAATCTCCAGTCTACTACTCATAAATTGCAAAGGATTGATAAAATTTCGAGAAATTGACCAGTTTGTATGGAAGATACCCGAAAAGGTGTGGCAATATGCCCCATTTTCATACTGAGACACTACTATACCAAACGCTAACCTTGTATCAGGTTTGATTAAATTCAGATGTACTACATAAAAGATATAAATTTAAAAATATATTGTAAATTAATTTGTATGGGAAGTATCAGAAAGAGTATAGTCAATCGGCTGATTTTGCAAAATTTTGTCAAACATAAAATAATGAAATGGACAAAAATTTGGATTACTACATGCTAAGTGTGAGGTTTTATGAGGAGGAAATTGAATTTCGGAAAATAGATAAATTTGTATGGGAGGTGTCACAGATATAGCCCACTTACAATGTCTTTCTGCGATTTGGCATAATATTAGACTGAGTCAAATTTTAAGACGTTTCATAAAGATTTATGGCAGTTATCGTGTCCACCAGCCAACCAGGCAAACGGACGTTGCTCAATCGCTTAAAGTCATGAAACGTATTTGATAAAAAAAAATACTTCGAACGCTTTCTTCTGTGTTTTAAAGTTTTAAATGTATCAAATTACATGTATAGTCTCCAAAAAATCTTTCCAAATTGGATGTTATGTGCCCATTATAATGGACGGGAGGGTTTGGCAAAAACGCTGTTCGATTCCTTCTTGCATAATTAGTGCGGTTCCATTAAACAATACATAAACTAGGACGGCATCTGCCAAATTCCCCCGGTAAATGTAGAATATTCCAGTTAAATACAGAAAAGTCTAATTTTTTTCCGGATGTGTGTTTGTATATGTAAAAGAAATCATTTCATTTTGCACCAATCGTGACACTTACATTCCATAAAGCGAATTTTAATGTATCGACTCAATATTAGATAGGCCAAAATGATTTCCTCCGACAAATATTGTATGAACTTGTCTCATTTTTCTAATGGAAAATCATCATTTTTGGGTGTCATCCACTTAAGTGTTATTTTATTGCAAGTACAGATGTATGCTTGTAATATATTTGTGCTTACAAGAAAAAATCATTTAGCTACCAATTTATTGTTTTGAAATTTTGAGCGTTTTTCAAAAAATTGCTGATATAAAAATGTTGTTATAACTCTCGACATATACAGCATTTTAAAACCACGCTTAAATGTCAACAAATGCCTTGAAGACGTAAACAATAATAAAAAACAAATTCTTGATTATATCAATTTTTAGAGATATTACGTAGTTTTGTAAAAATCACTCTTGTGAATTACCTCAAATTTTCGAGTGGGGATTGGACGCGAATACCTGTCTAAATATGAACAACAATAATAAGGAACATACTCGATTTTGTCCAAACTCCACTTAGGCCGTTATTTGTTTGTGATTTCAGAAATGTATAATTTTACGCACATTAAACTTGCAGGAACTCTTTCTATTTTAACATCGGTTTTAGACACACCTGCATGGTATTCTGATTTGCGATCTAAATTACTTTAAATTAAAAGGCTCTGCTTCCATGTGAATGAATCTTATTTCAAATTGTATATGAGAACTTGACTTATTATGTTGACAGCGGGAACTAAAATGTGCTTCACCATTTCACACTTTCATAATAACGTTTATTATTGTACATTACACTTGTTATCATTTGAAAGTGTTAAAAATTTCATAAAATAAGTTCCCATACTAAGTAATTATGATATGACCCTCGTAAAGAGCACAGCATTCTTCCAGCCATATCAAGTGGCATTTGATATTAATTCAATGATGTGCCTGAACGTATATGTATGTTCACGTATACCAATATAAGTATGTACATACGAGTACGCACACTACAGCAGTTATAGTATTAACGCGACATTCACGTCAGTGAATGCATCCGGTGGGTGACATGATGAATGCTAGCTAACGCATAAGTATTTGCAGTTAAATGTGGAAAACTCCCAAGCACTACTTTTCAAAAAGCGGCGATAGTCATATATGATGGTCATAAATGCAACTAATCAGACATTGGTCAAGATGCACAAATTGTGCTGTAATAAATGAAACAATTTAATTGCAATTTATTGGTGCCACGATTTTCAGAAAGCGTAATTTTACGTTTTGACGCCATTATTTTTTAGGCTATGTCTAAGACCGTGTTTATGTGGATAATCCCCAAATACTGGAGCATTTAAAAATTAACATTCGTCAAGTTTTTGCCGAGATTTTGCTCGAAATGTGCGATGGCGGTTAGTCAGGCAGATAGTTTTGGTTTTGTTGCTGTTGTTGCCCAGTAGCATTGCAGAGGTGCACTTCCATATGAGTTGTAACATGTACTCGTACAATGCATGTGAATGTGTGTTGATGTAATACGCCCTCTTTTCTGCATGCGCTTACATAGTACAAGGGCATCTAGCAGCGACCTGTTGCAGGTGCATGTCTGTGTCTCATACAAGTATATGTGGAGCAGCCCTGACCAGAGATCACAGGAGATCATGGGTCCTAAAATTAACTTGTTTTTGGGTAATCGCGGCGTAGGACCCCTTGGCTGTAGTTAACAGAACAGGTGTTGTCAGTGCTCTTGCATTACATTAGATCCTCCTGATGGTAATGCAAGAAATTGGAAGACACTGCTCATCATCGATTAGGTTGAGGTGTCTAGACAGGCCTCGCTCACTATCGGGAGGCAGTTCACTTCATACCAGTGACCTCAAAGGTGCTTTGGCTGCGAAAATTGTCCAAGAGGATAATTTTCTTATCTCAAAGAAGTTCCCCAAAGAGGCGCTGACTGCCGCAAAGGCCATGTGCGATGGCACACCGTGAGTAAGGCATTTAAGGCGAGACCTTTGTTAAACTACCGCGGATTGATTGCCGGAGTTGTGCGAAAAAGTGGTCAAAAAAGATCCACTACTGCAAACAAACCAGAGGCGGTCGCTTAAATGGGATTGCATTTCGTACATTATGGCAAGGTTCAAGTATTATAATGAGACAAAAGTTTCACCGAAATCATACCTTTATGTGTGTTTTATTTAACTTTACTTTTGAAACCGAAAAATGGATAACCCGTATTATAACAGATTTATACAAATAATAATCAAAAATATAAGTTTATGGGATATTTGTAAAGTTCGTTTAAACACAAACGTTATCATATGTTTAATGTATAAGTCAGATGATTTCATCCCAATTATTTTTTTAGTTAAAAATAAACCAAATATTCGTTATTTGTGGTCACTGGTAGAAACAGAACACGCACCGTGCAGGACGTACTTCGTATTTTTATTATCTGAGAGAAAAACAATTTAACATCTAAAAGCAAACATTTAAATTGGTTAACTTAAAGACTAACTGGCTTTATGAAACTTCTTATTGTAACCGGAAAATGTAATTCCTATACAAATAACCAATTTGATCGTAATATTCTCAAGTTCATATATTTTACTTTGACATACTAAATTCAATGAAATTTACTACATACTAAGGCATGGTCCGATAATAAAAATGGACTGTATTGTCACTCCGCTTCTGGCACCTCTAACATAAATTACCTACATATTCTTAGGGTCGCACCTTTCAACTGCGCTAAATTCTGGGTAATTTAGCAGGAATTCGGTGCTTTGTGTACCACACGCACAAATTAGCCGACTTAGCAAAAATCAAAAGTTTCTCCACAATTTCTAGGCGGAAGAGTTCAGTAAGTTATAACTCATTTGTACCAACAGAAAAGAACGGGTGCTACTTGACTGAAATTTCCATGTTGTAATTCAACCTAATACTTATCAAATACCGATATAATGCAAATATGTAGGATACAATGTTGCCAATCTATATTCTTTCCCCGCTTCATTCAGTTTTTTTTTTAACCTGTTCAGCGGGCAAAAATATGATTTATATTTGAGCTTTTTTTCTGGCTTTTGTCTTAAATATTTTTTTAAATTTTTATTTGCCTTTTTTCACTAAACATGTTATTGATACTTATTTCACTATAAATAAATGCTAATATAATTCTATTTAAAGGAAAACGATGTAACTACGAAAAAATGGCTCAGTGGGGGAATTGAAGGATCTCAGATTCAGAATGCCAGTTTTCGAGCCATTACGCTCGAAGATAAGTCAAAACTCTTTTTATTTTGCTATGAGACAGCTTGGAGAAATTTCTATGAAGTAGAAAAATATAATTTGTTCCAACAGAAACTTGAAATATTGAAATTTTCGTATAGAAATATGAACACAAACTAAAGTTTCTTCACTCTGGTACCTTAAAAGTGGTACTAAAATTTAATTGCTACAGAAAGGCTGATTAAATATCCGGGTTTTGTTTAAAGCTGTTGTACTTGGGTCTTTCCTATTGAATAAAAATGAATGAAAATTTCATATATTCAGTAATGAAACATCAAAATTATCAAAAAAATCAAATTCACACACTGTCTTGGTCTTGTTGATCTATATTTTGAGACAAAATTAGATTTTGAGTATCTTAACAGATTCCATCCCCGCAAACAATTTTAATCTGTACATAATCGAATCACGTATAAGGTTTGAAGAAATATACACATATATTTATCAGGAAGAACGCACATGTTTTATTTGAAGTTTTTGTATGCTGTGTAAATCGGTCCTTTTCAGTGCTCGATGGTGCGCATGCGTATAACTGGAAATTCATCCGACGTTAGTGTTTATAAAATAAAATCTTAAAAAGATTTTGACAAATTTTAACATTGCCTTTATTCTCATGAGTAATGCCATGCTGTGTAAAAAATCGACAACATTTCAACTCATCGGGTCAAAAGTGAACTGTTCTGTTGAATATCGCTTTAAAATCACCATTTACCATTTAGTTTTGTAACAATTTAGATAAGTTCGGTTTAATTAAGATTATTCAAATCGATGCCACATTTTTCACGCAACACAATATTATTATTTGTTCTGACAGGTAGAAAATATTCGATATATATGTAAATACACATTTCATTATCGAATATATCAGAATATAATTCTTGATATTTTATGACATAAGAAAAATTATTTCACGAGTATTAAAACGTTATTCGGATCTTTAAATATATTAAACGAAGTAAATAACCTGTTAGTTAAATATTACGCTTTATATAATGATAATGATTACAATTCTATGCTAAACTAGTTGAATCTAATGCCAAAAAAGAATGATGCTGACTGGATGAATATTACACTATTTTGTGAGTTATGAATTCTTGAATTGAATTAAATTTTAAACATAGGAATTTCAGTGTGAACAAAGACCTCATGTGCTGAGTTTTAACTTATAAAATACAGTAAAAATAAATTGTATCTGTTCAAACTACATTAAACCACATTTTTTCTTTTCTGGATTTTTTTTAGCTTGTTATCAAGTTCTGGCAACACTGCCATTCAGTGGACGTTCGAGTAAGAGAAAAGGGGCGCACAATGTAGAATTATTTTAGGGTGTAATTTTATAATGGAATGAAATCATGAATCAATTGAATATATTTAACTAATTTAAGTAGCAGTAGCATGCATTTCAAGCCGCATTGTACAACTTATCAGATATCAATTATTTACAAGTGAAAAATAGCTCTATATTTTTCGAGTATCATTCTAATTTTCTGCCAACTCTCTGATTAATAATGACACATTTTTTCCCAATGACTGATGACAATTTTTGTACGCATATTAGTCACTCTCTTTTCTCGTCATTTGCATTGCAATCCAAAGAATTGAATAATTGCTAAAGGGGGTGGTTTAGCATTGCGTGACGATTCGATTAAGGTCGTTACAGATATTAGAAGCATAGAGGAGCACCAGAGCAAACTGAAATGATGGAAATTGAAATCATGTTAAGGATTTTATTTGAATTCAGTTTGATGCTGAAATGACTGTCACTTTACACAATGACAGTAACATAAGCACACACACACACACACTAAAATCCGAAAAAATATGCAACACAAAATGAAAATTGGAAATTGCAACTGAAACGATAGGCATTATGGCTGTGATATTAACGTTATATCTACTTTCAAATAGATTTGCAACAAATTTTATTAATTTTTGTTTTTTAATAACATTGTTTGTGAATTTGTGTAGTTGCAGACAGCATTATGTATGTTTTTTCATTTTGTTTGCTTTAAAAAGGAAAACTTTTTTATTAACAAGTAATAAAACTAAAAGAAAAGTTTGTACGATATTCTGTACGAAAAATCATATTGAAGACACAACCTTTAGTCGTATAACGGTGTTTGAAATGTTATATAATTCGATAAATTAAATCAATTTTCACTTGGGTGGAATTTGTCCAGCAGAAAGATTCATTATCGCTTATTGAATGAAAAAGATTAAAGAAAAGCAAATAGTGGCTGTAGTATAATTAATGTATAGTAAAAATAAATCCATCATTTTTCCAATGGATGTCTTTAGTAATCTTCTCGAGTTGAAAAGCTCGATCGGCTTACTCTAGGTGGCATTAGAAGAAACTACTGGGACAATTTTGTAAAAGCTTGACTCAGCTTTGGACACTAGCAAAGAGAAAATGCCCATATTTTGTAGTTTTTCTTCCATAAAAGTGAAAACCCAAGCCAAGTGGTTGAGTACGGCAGGGCATGCTAGTAAATGGATACAAATACAAGTTATTTATTTTGAAAGCCAAACCTCTGTGGGTCGTTGTGAAATATTTGCATCTACGATTTTGTGATGATCTATAATTTCATGATATTGCTACCAAACTGATACTATAACGAACCAAGCATGGCAGAGGCCTCCTTCGACGAGAACAAATTCAAATGTACCAGACATTAGTCCTGCCTGTAATTGACGAAGTGTTTGTATAGGGTGATTTTTTAAGACGTACCGTACCGAAGAAAATATTGCAGCCGTAGTGACCAGTGCTAATGAGGTCGTGAAATGTCAATTAGTCGCCTTTCTCAGTGATTGGGCATGTGTTACTCAACCACAAGGATTTTTTTTTTTTTGCTCCATCAGAACGGTGCAACATGCCACACTGCTCGTGAAAGAATGGATATGTTGAGAGATGAATTTGGTGAGCAGCTTATCTCTCGATTTGGCCCCCAAGATATTGCGATTTAACTTCTCTTGATTATTTCTAGTGGGGTTATGTCAAGTCGTTAGTCTATGTGGAAAAGCCGAACACTATTGAAGCTTTACAGGATAAGATAACACGCGCCATTCGTGGAATACAGGCCAAAATGTTCGAAAAAGTGACGAAAAATCGGACCTTCCGGATGGGCATTTTGAGACGGAGCTTCGAATTTAAAAAAAAAACTACGATTAAAAAATCACCCTATACAATAATGTATATAATGATAGCTATAGGAAATAAGAAAGTGAATATATAAGTAAATAAATAAAAAATTAATAAATTAAATAAGTAAGTAAGTGAGAAAGTAGGGAAGTATGGAAGTAATAAACTAAGGTGGTCAGGATGTAAGTAAGTAAGGAAGTAAGGACGTAAAGAAGTAAGGAAGTGGGAAATTATGGAAGTAATTAAATAAGTACGTAAGGAAGCACGGAAGTAACGAGCTAAGGAAGTAAGGAAATAAGGAAGTAAAGAAATAAGGTAGTAAGGAAGTAAAGAAGTAAGGAAGAAATGAAGTAAGGAAATAAAAAGTAAGAAAGTAAAGAAGTAAGGAAGTATGGTGGTAAAGAAGTAAAGAGGTAAAGAAGTAAATAAGTAAGGAAGTAAGGAAATATGGAAGTAAAGAAGTAGGGAAGGAAGGAAATGAAGATGTAATTTCGTAAGGAAGTAAGTAACTAAGGAAATAAGGAATTAAGAAAATAAGAAAATAAGGAAGTAAAATAGCAAGAATGTAAGGAAGTGAAATGCAAGTTTTCTTCAGAAAATTTGGGGAGGGAAATGCGCATAATTACCTCGATTAATCTCATTAAATTTTCTTAATTTTGAATCAACTTCAAGGATTCATAAACTAAGTAAGATGACCTTATGAGTTACACCCATTGAATCTGCTAATTTTTGTTTCATTTGCATCCATATCCCGCAAAATCTCAAATTGGTCGCTGTTAGACTTGTTCATCAATGCGCTCAACACCAATTTGTAACGATGAAAACATTTAGAAAAAATTTGTTCAACAATAAAAGCTTTATCACAGGCTTATCACACCTTTCGAACTAGAACCAGAGCACAAATGATTCTAATTCGATTCTAAAATTGTAGATGACGTTTAAAAAAAATTATAAATATATGTATGATGAGTAGTTATTTATAGATAGCCACGTGACGTTTCTGATCTATTTTTGCAACAAAGTGGTGAAATTTTGCGTTAATACTAGAACCACTTCGTTACAGTTGGAAGGGCTCTTTGAAGGATGTATCTGAGGGTTCCCAAAAACTTCCCCCTAACTGGTATTGCCACATCGACTGCGTATGCGACAACCTTGACGCCAGCCTAGACAACTGAATGCTGTTCAGTGCGAGGTTCCATAGTAGGACGGATGGAACACCACCTTGCCCTCTACTGACAAATTTGCTTAGGTCCGACCATAATTTAGCCCTTATACGTCTCTTCGTGAGAGACACTGACATCTACTCCCAGGTTTGATAGTGTTGCGACTATCGTATCGGGAGAAACGTTACTAAACGCTCTATATCCAGAAAGGTTATTTAAGTATACTCTCCTTGACGGTGAAGGAATCTTCGATGAAACCCCCAACTAAAACAATATTTAACAAAAAAGAGAAGTCTTCAAAAGCGATAAAAATGGTATTCGTTTGAAATAATTATCATCATAATATCTAGGAGTCAAGACTGACATTAAACGCATGTCGCCCTAGCAATTCTCAACTCCTTGCGACATACAAACAATGTTGGCAGAGCCTGGGCAAGGATTGTGGTACATAATATCAAAAGCGATTAATCTGTTTATGAAAGGACAGGCGGGCGTGTCAAAAAAGTTCCCATATAATTAATTTAGGATTTGGTCGTTTTCTTAGCGAAAATCTCTATTTTTTTAGTATCTTCCAATAACCAGGGCTACAAAAAGTAGAGGTGTCTTGAAAAACTGTGCAATTTGGTTTTTAAAAAATAATAAATGGCTTCATTTTATTTTTATTCTTCCTGATTAGATTGCGCTAAGTTTCGAACATGCAGGTAAAGGACATTTTGTGGCAAATTTTCTATTTCAAGCGGTTAGGCGTCTATTTTGCTTTCAATAGAAAGACGAAGGGCGGAATCAATCGACAAAGGATTTTACGGCAATCAAGAATGAGTACACCATATGGGGTCTCAGATTACAAATCGAAATCGAATGATGAAACAACTATACGCTCCTGTGGTGGTCTATATAAATGTCTCAAGAGGGGATTTAGGATCAATATCAGCATCGCCCTTTTCCGTACCAAGATGATTATGCTACAACTCTTGTGGAAGACCGTGAATGCTTCAAGACTAAAGATAAAAATGCAAATATTTTCTTATTCAAAACGTGTTCCTTTCCTATGCTGATAGCCACTGTTTCTTTTTCTATGTTCATGTCGGCTATCATCTTCAGATGTACAAGTAAGAATGGTTTTTATTTTCCCGTTTTATGACCAGTTCATAAACAATTTTCATAAACTGATAATACGAGCACCATTGCACAAAATGTTCACAACTCCATTCATTTCGTTGACATCTAATAAAGTTTAATAAAATTCTCCCATGAGGTTTCTTTTTTTACTCGTTCTTAAGATTTCACAAAAAAAAAAATCACTTCATAATTTTACTGATGTTGATGGCGGCCATGCTGGCTGGCTGGCTGATGATGATGGTGACAAGGATGGCTGTTAGGAAATTTGTTAAAATGCAAATGTGACAACTCTTTGGTGGCATAAATTTTCACGCACTTTTTACTGCACGACAATAATTAAGTTTAATGAGAAAACTTTGTTTTTCTCCTCCATACACTCCACTGCCAACGGGCCGTTCCAACAGTCTCTCATCATTGCCACGAGGAATGAGGACGAACTCCTAATGAAGTTAACTTTGTGTTTGTACTCGAAGTGGTAGGATGAGTGCGTTTAAGTGTGTTTGTAATGAAGTGTATAAAATGCAAACACCAGCACAATACCATCACTAACACCATTGCCAATTCTGCCATAAGCATCAAACACCATCGCCATCAACACCACAACCACCACTACCACTATTACTACCGGCGCCATCCCGCTTTGTTTGCTTCATCTTTAACCCGTTTTCTGGTTTAAGAATACGATGTATTTTTCGATATGACTGAGTGACGAAATGGTAAAACGGTGAGACATGAATGGGGCGATAGAATAAATGGATGGAATAAAATTTCTCAGTTTATAATGGCAATCATTAAACAGCGAGTCTCGCTGTATGATTGAACCAATTTATTTGGCTGTGGAAGCCAACACTTGACTTATAGCTACGAGGGTTGTTAAGGTAGCTGTCAAAGCGGAAATTTGGTGGAGATGTGCTAGTAGCTGGTACTCGTACTATTTTATTATTATTATTATTTTGCTGTTGTCTGTTTTTTTTTTTAGATTACTTGTCATTCGTGATATGTGTCTATGTCAAATATGCTCAGCATTGCCATTACTTCGTAGAAAGATTTTATCCAAAGCAACGCTTACAAACTTTTGCATTTTATTACCAAATTTGTGCGCTGTAAGAAATGATTTTCGCAAAGTCGAAATGGTGATAAGTCTTAATAAATAAAATATTTTTTCAGCAGTCATTTCTACCTTTTGTTTTGCAGATATAAACATCTCAAAGGGCTACTACCAAATCAGTTCTATCAGTTCTAACTCGTATATTTTGGGATGGAGATTAAATTTTAATCTCAAATATACGAGCAGCTTTACAATTTTGAAAGTTAGTATTCATAGCTGCATATGTTTGATGGGGCTAATTCATTGGTTGAACCAAATAATTGGCGATTTCTTTACAATTACTTCAAACTAATTTTAATTAACTTTTTTTTCTATTATCATTACCCGATTTAATGGTATTGGTTTTGGACTATTTATCGGTGGCATTTTTTCATCTACGGAAGGCAATGTATTGAATTGCTAGCTGTTCAAAATATGTTTTTTAGGTCAAATGGGCTTTCAAGTAGAAAACTGGAAGAAATCGCAGTAAACCATAAGAAAACTTCTAAAGCGTTCGTGCACACGCCAGCATATTCTAAGTGGAAATGAGAATGAGTGTGGTTTTGGCAACAAAAAGAATGAATTCTTTCATTACCCAATGATCAAATATTGGGCTCCATAAGTGTCCGTACCGTGAAAATCCCGAAATCCCACCTGTGTGGCGAACTTCAGCACTATAATTTACCAGGGCGCAAGTTCTGAACGCTAAAAAAAAGTTCACAGAATTGAACTTTATTTTTTATTTCTTTTAGTATTTTGGTAATTTAGCATTTTTTTAGTAACCACATCATTATTCCAAACCATTATTCCTAAGCTGTTCACTTAAATTCTTGTTTTGGCGAGTTTTTTTCTAATGGACCGATTTCTTCCATCTGTGGTCTTTAATGTAAAGAACTTTGCACCGAGCATCTTGAAGTATCACAAACGGACTCATTTTGTATATTATGTATCGAAATGCGTTTCCCAAAATTCCAAACCAATAAACGTTGAGGTTTCTCAAAAAATTGTATATGCTGAATGACCAAGTATCTTCACTGCATGTTGATTTAAATTAAGGAATAAATGGTAAAATTTTGAAAAAAGTGGGAAAATGTTCAGACAAGTTTTTTTTTTATATTAGGCCGATTATACTCAATTTCATACTCAAAGTTAACATGAATGTGATCACTTTTCAGCCAGAATTCAGTGTCCCGCTACAAGCAATGCTAGCGGTCGCATACTTTAAATAGACAAACGGACCAAAGGGCATAGATTTCGACATTTC
Source organism: Philornis downsi (assembly GCA_019455685.1). Taxonomy (NCBI): domain Eukaryota; kingdom Metazoa; phylum Arthropoda; class Insecta; order Diptera; family Muscidae; genus Philornis; species Philornis downsi. Next base: position 4,742,055 of record JAHXMU010000683.1, on the reverse strand, counting down.
GACATAGATTTTTACTGTAATAAGAATTATATAATATATATACATTTTATGAGATCTCAGATCAGTATTTCTGGTCGTTACAAACGAAGGAACAAAATTTGTATATCCAGTGCTTGCGACTGCAAGTGCTCCACGGCATTAATGCTAAGTGGCATTAAATTATGCATTATTCACCGACTTATACGTTTTTTCAATAAAAATGTTTGTTTCATAGCATAAAGTAGAGTAAAAAGAAATTCATTATATCTCGTGCTATATAAGCGCAATCGTATTACACTAGATGGCGTTGGAAAAATAAGGTTTCATACTCAAAAAACTACTGACTCAACGTTGCTTAAAGCCCGCCAAAGATGGGCAATAACAGAGTGAAAACACGCCATATTTTACAGTTTTTCTTAGATGAAGGCGAAAACGCAAAGCAGGCAGTTGAAAATGAAAATAGTTGATGCAAAAATAGCTCGCAGATACCATAGCTCGCTAAATACAAATAATTTGTACAATTACATTAGAAGACATAATCAAATATGCTAACGTTTTGGTATGAAAACCAAGCGCCAGTCATTTACAGATTTGGACTTGTGTATTACGGGATCTTTATATGCTCTTTCTTAGAACAAAGATATAAAAGCTGTGATTGCCAAAAAACTATCCGCTTTCTCCAGAAAATGCGCTTGAGTCCGTTTGGGGTTTTCTATCTTTTTACACTACTTTAATTGACAGTTAGCGACAACACATTGAAACTCATCGATAAGTACGGCACAAATAAACACAAACGGCAGTGGCGGTAACAGCGCCTTTAATTTCATGCAAAAATGACAGTTTTTTGCTATTACATGTCAAATCAATCAAATGTACCAGAAGTTACATTCAGAAAACTGTAAATTTATATTAGATATTAGACGTACCAGTTAGAAATTTCAGCAAAGATATTAGATTTTAATAAAATGCTATCGAGCTTTGTTCAAGTATAAAAAGAAAAACTGCAATTAGGTGACTAAGTACTGAAGCAAAAGGTGGCTTTATGCAATTTATTCCTGCGAGTGCTAGAAGTGTAAGACAAAAAATCCAAAATCGCTAAACATTAAAACGAAACGAAATGAGTATTGTATTCTCAAAAATTTTTATTTTCTGTTCATTGGTGATTATGTGATTGCCACACGACCCTCATACCAAAACAACCATCACTGCCGATACTGTCAAAACTAATACATTCACAAACAAAATTAGGTTTTATCGGTGGCCAAACGGTGTAAGTGAGTGCAATGGGGTTTACGGATGCTGCTACTGTTGGCGTTGTTTGCCGAATTTATTAATAAATCTCGGAAAGTTATATCTGCCCTTGTCACCGAGTCTGATATTCTCAAGACGAAGGCTCTCTCTCTCTCATTATTGTTCTCGTTCGTATATGATTATGCACGTAAATACGTCTTTCTTAATCCTGTCGCAGTTCCTCTCACCGTTTATGCATATATTTGGATGATGTCTTTCACCGGTGAAGACGTTCTATATAACGCTAATATAAAATTTACATATTTTTGCGCAAACAAATTAATGAAACTGAAAATATAAAATCAGTCGAGATTTTATGAGTACTTCAGATCAAGTTAATTTTAATTTTTGTTTTTCTTCTTGACGTTATAACAGCGCAGGAAGAGGGGTAGCAGTAGCATTAGATAAAATGCAAATTTTTAGTAAATACTCGTGTGTATTAAACTTACAAAGGATGAACGTTAGTAGTCGGTCTGAGAGATATTTCGTCTAGGTGGTAAATTAAATAAAGCAACAATTCACAGGTAGAAACGCATGGCAAGCGTTTGTGTTATATCATGGTTTTATATTGATTTTCTTTAATATGCGGGGTCTTTCAAGGTTATTGATGTCAAGAGGTGGATTAGCAGAGAAATGTAATATGTACAAATTTGAGGTAATAAAAATGTTTCATGCATTTTTTGAGAATTTCTTAAAGCCCTTCACAACGTGTGAGACATGTGTGTTCCTTTAAAAGTTCTTGTTATATAGGCCGCATTTATAATAATAACTTAAACAAAGTACGAGTTTATTATGTAAAAACAACGAGTACACGAGTTGTCCACCCCTGAAAAGTTCAGCCGTTTGCTCGTTCATTGCAACATAAATGGAAGAAAACATCATCTTTTTTCGTATAATATAATACAACGCAGGACATTTTATCGATGGAATCTCCACTGGAGAGATATCTTCGATAAACACGCCTACACTTCAAATAGTGGCATTAAAAATCATGTTACCCGACAAAATTCCTTACCATGTCTGGCATATAATTGAAGAATAAAGTTTTGGAAACAGCAAAAAGTCTCATTTTTTTCCAGCGATGGGTTGGCTTTGTAGGAGAACGTTTTTTATATTGGTTCGATATATTGATCCATCATCTTGGGCGCGCCAAAAACAATTGCTTTGTAGTGAAAGTTTGTATCATCTGTTTAATAAGGAAAAAAGGTTTAATAAATGACTAAATAGAAAAATTGTTAAAAAAATAACGAAAATGCCCAGTATTTTAGAAAAGGTTTTGTTCTTTGTATGATCAAGTTTCTGGCTACTGGATCGATTTGGCCCAATTGTGCCACACGCGAGGCACATAATGGAATACCATGTACCTATACTGACTACACAGCAGGTAGGCTACGTGCCATAAACACCTTTCCTTGTACATAAAATGGCAACACAGCACAGTTTTTCAGTGAAAAAGGATATTATTAGTGTTTTGCAACAATCACTTCCATATGATTTAAAATTAATTAATCTTTCATACCCATCAACTGTCACAATAAATTGCTTGACAAATAAATGGTAAAATAGTTGAAAGTATTTTCAAAAAGCCTATTTTTTATAATTTTACTCATAAGGACAAATTGAACCGATATGTAGAAAATTGAACGCTTTGAAGGAAATGAGATAGACTCTACGCATTTAAGACTTTAGGAACTTCTAGGGTCTGTCAAGGCGATTGAGCCATGACTTTATATCTCTCTGCCGGCTGAGCCGCTGGAAAGCTGTAGAATAAATATATACAGATCAGAACACTTTACGCCTTTACAAATTGTCTTAAACTTTGAAATACTATTTCTATAATAATTTTTGAAATGTTTACAAAATTCAACCAAAATTAGGTCGTTCTTATAATTTTGTTGAGTACAACGTATCTGGTAAATCTATGGTAATTTTAACGATGTCTTATTATACCTTCTTACTTACATAGATGACGAATTTAAAGGGAAGTATTCCAAGCCTTTCGATCTACTGCGATTCCTCTATAATTCACAGCACCAAACTTTGACTGCGACTTCCAATCGAGTTTTTGTCGCTCTCTTATGCGTAACCCATCGAGTTCGTTGTCGGAGAATTTTTATTTTCGAGCCTTTGGGTCCTTTCGTACAAAATGATTTTGGTGAAGTGATGACTCCACATATTTCTCTGCGTGTTTTTCACTCGAAGACTTCCAGAACCGATTCATTCGCTTGTGCCATAACTAAAAATGTAAGATTGCGTCAGCTAGATTTTTGTTGGAAATCGCTTGCGGATACCACGGTAGCACCTATTTGCAAGAAATGCAATCTTCCTAATTTCCAGGCTAACATCGTTAGTTTCATTCTAGGTAGTTAAAGTTATTCACTGTTCCAGAATTGTTGCGGTCAACGATCACGTAACGTAACTATTCGTTAGTTGAAACAAATAACTTTGTTTTGTCATCGTTTACCTCCACAGCTACTTTTAGCGAATCTCGAAGTTACAAGTAACATAATAGTTTTTGAAGATGGCATCAGCTGTCTTTATTGGAGTTTTCCTCATAAAAACGTTCAAATGTGTGTTTAAGATTTCGCACGATAGGCCTTTCTATGTTTGGATCAACCAAGATTTTGACCTAAGTTTACGGAAGACTTCATCTCGGTCAGTGTCATCTTTCATAACATTGCAGAAATACCAGACTCCACCACACCATCATATATAAGTCTCTTACCTTCCATGCCTTTGTACATGGAAAATGTAGAAGATGTTAAAGCTTTAGGGCCCAGTGCATTCCTGTCTTGTCCAGCGCACACCAAGGATGGCGGTGAATCAACTCTACATCTATCAGTGACATTCGCTGCTCAGATAGAAGCACCTTACAGATGCATATCTTTAAATCGTGCTCAGTTTAGACTTGAGTTTCTTACTTTTTATTTGTATTTTTATAATAAGCAATATTTCAGATGAACAGATTATTTGGGCAACGCATCCAATCTTAATGTTGGGACAAGACACAAGACTAATATGTGAGAAATTTTGATAACAGCCGATATCTATCTGATGAAGACGCATCGGTATTAGAATATCATTTACAATACTCGGTTTAGATACCTTCTCAGTTTACCTACCAGCAGATAGACGGCGGTCGGCGTTACGGAAGGTCGGAAATCGTGGACTGATTGGGACTGATTCCTGGTTATTTCCTACTGAAGAACGATCAGGAAGGCCATGTTAGAATCTCCCATTTTGTAAGCTTCCAATTTTATTTTTAATTAAAAAACGTAAAACTACGAAGTAGCCTAGATAACAAATTAAAAATATATAAATATGTCTTAAAGCCCGTATGGACATATGGAGTCCAGTTATGGGGGACTGCAGCACACTCCAACCTTGAGATATTGCAACGCCTTCAATCCAAAGTACTGCGAATCATTACCAGTGCACCCATATGCTTCACGAATATGCAATTGCATAGAGAATTGAAAAGGAAGAAGTCCAAAAATTCTCCGCTAGATACATGAATCGTATTTAACAACATCCGAATCAGCTGGCGTCCAATCTGATAAACGAAACACCATTATTTACCAGACTAAGGAGGAGAACCACACAGGACCTGGCTACTCAGGACGAACATAGCAGTAGGGACACTCAAAGAAGTGTTCCCGAATAAAAATAAAATTTTAGTATATAAGTAGTATGTAGGCCAGTGTAATTATTATTGAATTTCCAAGGACAGATTGTAATAAATACAGAATTAAAAACAACAAAAAAATCGTTAACCACAGAGATTGACACAAATACACGTGGACATCCCAAATGGCAGCAAACGCAACCATAAAGATCACATTTACATTAAACGTAAGCGGAGAGGATCTCTGGTAAGCGTCAGAACAAACGAGGGGCGGACATTGAGAGCGACCACGACCCGCTGGAGGACACTGTATGGATAAAGAAGTATTTTGACATGACAAAGCTAAAAGCAAAACAAAAGAAAGATGCAGTTGGTGAAATGTTACAGGATTGCATACCATTCAATAACGAGAAATGGGAAGACACCTGCAACAAACTTGGAGATATTGCAAAAGATAAAATTGGTTACAAACGGAAGTCGGGGAGGAAGACATGGCTATTGGACGAAACTTGGCAGCTGATAATGGAAAGAAATAGGCTCAAAAGGCAAAAAATAGAAAATCCCAACCTCAAACCGTGGTATCAAATAGCAACAAAACTAATAAAAAAAATTGGCCCGGAACGACAAAAGGAAACCTGTGAACAGAACTGAAATGTCTGCAGAGGCAAATAACATTAAGAAAATATACCAAATAATCAGTCAGCTTTCAAATTAAAATCTAAACGAAAACCAAAGCATAAAGGACACTAACGGACAGCTGATCACAACCCCGGAAGAGCATTAGCAATATCAACATTGTGAAATCATATCGAAAATTTTGCGGCAGCGGAATTCTCCACTGCACCATCCAAACACTCAACAGCATATATAGGGTGATTTTTTTAAGATTTAAGTTATTCAGGTTGACAGCACTAGTTGGTAATGGCGTTCAAACGTCATCTGTCAAAGTGAAAAGTGTACAATATACTCTGCCATTTCACCATGGAAAGACTAACAAACGAGCAACGATTGCAAATCGTTGAAATTTATTACCAAAATTCGTGCTCTGTGACAAATGCGCATCGTTTGATACCACCATTTTATGGTCGTCATAATCGACCTGCTGAATCAACAATTCGAGCTGTTATCTCCAAATTTCGCACTAAATTTACTTTATTAAATATAAAACCATCCAAAGAAAATATTGCAGCCGTAGTGACCAGTGCTAATGACGGTCGTGAAATGTCAATTAGTCGCCGTTCTCAGCGATTGGGCATGTGTTACTCAACCACAAGGATTTTGTTTTTTGCCCCAAACGACTAAGTTGAACTTGGCTGACATGTGGTTTCATCAGGACGGTGCAACATGAATTTGGTGAGCAGCTTATATCTCAATTTGGCCCCGTGAGTTAGCCCCCAAGATCTTGAGATTTATGTCAAGTCGATAGTCTATGTGGACCAGCCAAACACTGTTGAACCCTTACAGGATAACGCGTTATTCGTGGAATACAGGCCGAAATAATCAAAAAGGTGACGAAAATTTTTTCATTCCGAATGGACATTTAGAGACGGAGCCGCGGACAACATTTACATGAAATTATATTTACAAATTAAAGGACAAAGGCCAATTTATAGATTCTAATAAAAAATTTGAATACATGACACAAATTTGAGTGTTTTATTCGATTTTTACAAAAACTACGCTTAAAAACCACCCTATACAAAGTCATTGCCATAATAATAAACAGTCGTTTTCGCTGCATCGAGCGTAGCTTGCGAGATAATTAAGCAGATTTTCCAAACTCATATTAACATATTACTTGTGATTATAGAAAAGTCGGTCGAATGGACATTTTAAAAAAGCTTTTGACGCAATAATGGTAGAGTCAATAAGGGGGTACTGAAACTCAGAGGGACACCAATCAAAATAATCAACATGATCTAAGCTATATACGATATACGAACACACCAGCACACATCAAGTTCGCCACAATGGCCGGACCAGCGATGATTTCACCACAATTGCGAAACAAGGCGGTTTCTGTCTCCGCTACTCTTTGCTGTTGTTTTGGACGAAGTTATGAGATGAGAAATATTCATCAACAAAGAGGTTTTGTCTGGAATCTTCACAACCATTTAGTGGATTTGGATTTTTGCTGACGATATCTGCCAAGTGTCACACAAATTCGGCAAATTAATCCATATTACTGCCAATTAAACCACATTACCGACAATGACATCCTGTCCTCCTTCTGCTATTTAGATGGCACAGACTGCTGATGGAGGCGCATGCGTGAAATCTACATTACCTTACGCGGTCGAGACATTGTAATGACAAGGGTCATACCACATAGACTACAAGCTTTTGTAAATAAGTGTCTCCGAATTGTGCGAGCTATGTTCAACGAATAAGGTGAAAATAAAATAAATAAATATATATTTATTCATCAATTTCTATTTTATCTCCTTCAAAGTAGTCGCCCTCAGATAGTGGTTTTTCCAATCCTCGAAGCGGTTCTGATATGGACTTTTTGGTATGTGCTTGAGCTCTCTCTCAGCGATTCGGTTTTTATCTCCTCAGTCGTCACAAAGCGCCGTCCTTTCATGGCGCATAACTTCAAGGTAATACTCCTTATTTACGCGTACGACTTTGTGGTCCTGATGCACTACGCCGTGGTAATCGAAGAAAACAGTAAGCAAAACTTTGACATTTGATCGAACTTGGCGTGCTTTTTTTGGTCTTGGCTCTCCTGAACACTTCCATTGGGACGATTGGGCTTTGGTTTCGATGTCATAACCCTTTTAAGCAAATCTGGTAATTGTTATGTCATTCAACAATTCCTGAGCGACGTTGTTTTTGGTCAAAGTTCGGAAATTTTGGAAGGAACTTCGCTGCCACATGTTTCATGCCCAAAATTTACGAAAAGATTGCTTGGCATGAGCCAACCGATATGCCGACATCCTCAGCAACTTCTCTAAATGTGATTCGACGATTCTCCATAACAACTTCCTTCATTTTCTCAACATTTTCATCGACCGTTGATGTGCTGACCTTCGACCTTCTTTGAAAAGCTTGTACCACTTGTAGACATTTTTTTCACTCAGAGCACTCTCACCGTATACAACTGCCAACATTTCAAGTGTTTGTGAGCACTTAATTCTATTTTTTACACAAAATTTGACGCAACTTCTTTGATCAATTTTTTTCTATAGCAGAAAATCGCCGAACACGCAAACCGCTTGTTTATGCATCTCACAAACAAACTTAACATGCTATATGAATAAAACCGTCAACATATCTTTGATACGATTTAATGTACGTAGGCCGCAAAATTTGAAAATGCACTTTTTTTTAACACATCTGGTATGTCGTATTTTCTAACCCACCACAATCAACTGCACAGAATTGTAAAAGCTAGCAAGAAGAACCGATACCGTAGGTGGAAATATTGTATGTAGATAAGGCACAAATTACGTACACCTCACAGTAGCATTACGCGTATGGATGAGATAAAAGTAATATGTACGAAAGGATTAAGTTGGAACAACCTTGTCAGAGCCAAGTTTAGTTTAGTTTTTGGTCAAACGTCTTCAATGGTGAGTAGATTACCAGCGGCTTGTGAACCACGAGTTGTATATCGATATCGACAAACTCATGTGCTTCAAATTATAGCTTTCAAACTGACTGGGTCATGTTGATGGTGAAAAAGAGACCAAATCTTCTTCGGAGGGAAGAGCTTTCTTATATATTCCCAAAAATTGATGCGATAAATTTTGTTACGTTCAAAATTATATATAGGTACATTTCCAAATGTATCCCGTATTTTACATCTTGTTAGTGCTTTTAATGCCATTCCTAAGAAGAATTTGAACTTTACAAGATCGAAACGACCTCCGAAGTAAATTCCCATTAAAAACCTGTCGTGGTATTGAGCAAAAACAGTACATATAAATTTTTTAGTAAATTTGCAGTCTATTGTTAACCTTTAAAATGCTTTAAACGCTTAAGAGCTACAATAGCATGTGTGGGTGCGTATCTACGTATTGCTCATATACTTGTTCCCCAGCCTGATTCATTTTGCTGTACTCGTACACGTGCCGTGAACGCTTAAATCGACACCATCCTATGTTATTGAATGCGCCATACCTCGAATTACCTGAAAGCAGTGGATTGTCCCACAGCACAGGGGATGATGCTGGTGTTATTATTAAAATAATTAAATTAAAAAACTGCAAGCAATATTTGAGTATGTTAGCAAAGCAGAATGAAGTCTTGAAATATAATGGGATGTACATTTAATTGAATTGTTTAAAAGAATATCGCATACTTGACGACATAATTATTAATCTGTATCATCGTCCTGGTCAGACGACTAAAACTAGAATCACGAAAATGGGGTAAACATATCGCTTATGGAGTAGGCGTATTAGGGAGGGATTACTTCAAGAACATGGTAAAAAAGAATAAATCTCGTATTATTGCTCAAACGGTCATAGCAAGAATCTTGATAATTGGTGACCGTATTTCTCTTCCAAAGCAAGCACGCTGTAAAAATAGGTTATATTAAATTTGCGCTATTACGGGTTAGAAGGCATAAATGAATAAACCAACTGAAACGGATATAGCTAAAATTAAAAATCCATGAAGAGATCGCCTGAATAAAAACGCAACAAGGTAAAAAGCCTCAAATATGGTACCATCGCCCAGTTATAAAGGTTAGAACTAGAATAATGATAGTTGACTTCTGTGTTCCCCTTCTGGAGCAAACGTGTGTTAAGGAATTTTTCAAAATTCATGTTTTTAGGAGTAAAAACAGTTCAAATGGCAAAAGTTGGTGACCTTAATCCACTTCCAGAATTGAAACGTGGTAAGGAAAAAGTTTAAAATTTCGTACTTAGGAACTGTTTTCTTCGGGATTCCTATTTTTATGGGATAAAACAGAAGAAAAGTTGTATCACCAAGTAACGCAAAGGATCGAAGATAATGTCATGTAACGCAATTCTTAGTTTTAGGTGTAAATTACGGTAGAAGAGAATCAAAAATAGTAGCATCGCTCGTAATGAATGGCTGTGGTTGTCTTATTGAATAGTATGTCTTCATAGAGTAGTAGCGCTTACAAAGGAAATATTTAGAAATCCGCTAACAACAAAAGTGTGAAATCTAAGTCATCAAATTAGTTGTGTAAATTCACCTAGTAGCGTAAGCTAGAAATGAGAAAGGATTTATAAAAATTCCTGCCTATAGGGGACCAAACATGAAAGAAAGTGGGCAAAACTGATACCATCGTTCAAGGAAAATGGTTTAAGCTGTAATCACTGAATTAGTGTAAACATTACTGTTACGATGCAGCGCGCAATTCTACTTTAAAAAGATCGAGCAATTATTGGCAAATTAATATGGCACAAAGTTAAAGTTTTGAAATAGGAAGAGTAGATATCTCTTCAAAATTTAGTACTTTTAAAGGGAATTGAGGTTTCAAAAATGGAACGTCCTGTTAAACAACGACTGAAAGAAAACTCATCAGTGTATTACTCTTAGATCGTAGTTGTGTAATGTTTGGAGGAATTCTGACATTTGTCCTTTTAAGATGTGAAGAAGGAAGAAATAGGACCCAAATGGAAGAAACTTAAATTGTGCATTCTTTTATGGAAAAGCACAAACTTTTGAATTCAAACAGGAAATAAGTGAAACAAAAATTTACCCAAAACTGAGTATGAAGGCGGAAGTAGAAAATACCTTACTTAAGGAGCACATTCCAGTGGCAATAAAGTACACTGCATTATCCAAAATTTGGTTTATTAAGAGTTCAAATGGATGTGGAACAAAAAATAGAGCTTCATTGATTAAACCATTGAAGTCAGAGTCACCCATACTAGCTAACTAGTACTTGCTAGTGTTTAATAAGTAAACGTTAAATAAATTTGTTTCTTAGTTTCACATTCATCTGCATGCAGATACAATTGGGACAAAGTTGCATCTGTTTAATATGATTAGTAAGGACACTCACATCATTAAAGAAGCTCCAATGTCAAAATGAACTGCCCCTTCAACTATATTGGAATGATACAAATACTACAGACCGTCCCATCTTTCAAAGACCATTTATGAAACGCATCCGTGAAACATCAGCACCGATCCCAAGAAAGAGTGAAAGAAAAACTCGAAAGTAAATCTCTTTATGAATTAAGTGACTTTTTAACTTCTCACGGCCAAACGGATGCCATTCATGACAGCCTCTGCCACAGTGATTGTTATTTTGCAAAGCCACTGCCGGCGCCACTTTTCAATACTGCTCGTGGTGTTACTTTCACAACTGTCACTTGTTATAAATAAAAATCCTTGTACTTTGTTGTACATGTTGGGTGTTCATTTCTGTGTGCCCTGGCAAGGGAGAGTGTGAGAGTTGGCATTTAAAGAAGTGTCATTTTGCTGTTTGAACTTTTCTTTCACGATTTTTATATTTTATTTCATTTCACCGAGAGTTTATTTAATTTCCCATTCGCAGTCACTCATTCCCTTCTAACATACTTCATTCGCTGCGTATTATTTTACAAAGAAAGAAAAAATATTTTTGTTTTCAACATTTGTTTGTATTCCTTAACATTTTTGCAGTGCAAACACAGTGTTGTGAGGTGAAATAATTTATGGAGTAGTTTGGTTTATATTTAAATATTTCAATAATTATGCCGCCGAACAGGCTATAATAAGTAAGAGATCGAAACCTGCCCTATGTAATATCGAGAAATATATATGCTCATATACTCGTATACGTATATTGAGATGGGTCGCGGCCCATACAAAGAGTTAAATCAATTTCCGTTTACCATCGAAAAAGAAAGGTTTTTGGTATTAACTTTTTTTGATTGTGCAATTTTGGGCAAATTTGTATATCCTCGCCCATATGGAAGGGATTTTTGCCATATGATGAAAAGAAGTAATACCTTTAAGGGGGCAGGTAAAACCTAGGAACCGTGTTCCCTTTATTGCTTTATGATAAAATCCTTTATAGATCGTAACTAAGGTTTGCCAGCCAGGATATGGTTTGGCATTAAAGATAAGTGAAAATCGCCACACCCATATTAGTACCTGCGAACAAAAAGACGTTTTTAAAAACGAATTCTTTTGAACCGCTTAATATAACACAAGGTGTGGGAGCATGTTTGTCTACCCTCTCAGGTACGCCCGATACAAATGACTTTAAAATCTAATAATATGGTTTTTATCACATAAATTCTGAAGCCTCTGCACGAATCCAGTAACATTATTTGTCATACAACACCCCCCATATAAAATGACGGCGATGTGCCCAATATATTTGAAATTGGTCCAGTTGGAATATTTCATATCACTTAACACAACTTGCGATAGTACTGGGCAATGGGAAAACTCTAATGTAGAGTTTCTGACCCACCTGAAAATAACCGGATCCCTCTGCACAATTTTGCAAGCTTCTTAGAGCTTAGGTGCCCCAGTAAAAGCAGTCGGCAGGCAGGCATGCCATCTGTTTCGAAAATCAACTTTTGTACCAATCTGGAAGTTATTGGTAGCAACTTAAATCAAACCCAAAAGAAAAACACGAAACGTAACCCTCCCAATGTTAATGAACCCCGCAAACGTTATAAGGACGACGATTTAAGAATCAGCACTAGAAATTTCCGGAGTTTCTTACAGAGAAGGCGTCCCTACTCGATTGACGAATGTACTTGACAAATTTAGGGCTGACGTCACCACCATCCACGAAATAAGATGGACAATACAAAAGATGTGACATCTGCTAAAACTACCATGCAGGCGGTCAAAAATTCGGTTATGATATATGGTTTAGACCCGCAAGCAACCGAATAGCGACAATTCGCAGCAAAGTGAACTATCTTTTAAAAGGTTTGCACTTATATTTCAATGAGAGACACCTAAGATACATTTCGTAAATACTTAGAAGAAGTTTATGACTATCGACTTGACCATGACACTAAAAAAATGAAAATCTGATCACAGATATTCAGTATGCAAGTTGCCAGTTTCGAAAGGAAAGACAGCTGACCAAAAATTGTGATTATAATTGACAACAGAATAGATTGTCCATTACTGATCAAAAACTTGATTAAAATACTCGTAGAGCTGACTTGACAGCTGTTTACGACTGGCGATGATGAGCTGATAGTGAACATACATCAGGTTCTAAGCACGATTTCCTCGACGGATCAATGGATGAAAGCCAATTATACGTGACCTGAATTTATATTACCAGTGTGGCTTTAGATTTGGTAAGCCCGCAGCTCAACAAATATTCACACTTCGGCAAATCCTGGAGAAGACCCACAAAAAAATCCGTTGCACGCCACATTTTCGTCCACTACAAAGCGATACGACAATACAGAAACCTATCCGTGTTTAGTATTCCTACAAAGCACCACGAAGTCTTCCCGAGAGATATGCAACAAAGGAAAGTTACATTAAACACGGTCATACTATATGTTTCTTGCGTATCCTGATAGGAATCTTGTGCTAAAGGGAATCTTGCGCTATGACATAAGTGAATAAATATATTTTGTGAATAAATATATTTACTATATGTTTCTTGCGTATCCTGATAGGAATCTTGTGCTAAAGGGAATCTTGCGCTATGACATAAGTGAATAAATATATTTTGTGAGTATTCTACTGAATAATAATCCGCATATGTATACATGAATCATCAGTTCAATATATTCGTGCGACGAATTGCAAAAAAGCGCTGACGAATCTTGTTCTACTTAAATTGCAAAAGTGCTTTCGAAATGAGACATCAGTTCAAGGATTGAGCGTAATTTGCGGTACGACGCTTATATGATTGCAGTGGAGAATGGCCATTATTGACAATTTCTTTTACATTGGAAATGGAGAGACATTAATATTTTAGCGAGCTTTCAACACTTCGCATTAATAAAGTTAGCCATTTGGGGACACATAACAGTATACTTAACTTCGCTACTTAGACTTAGCAACAATTTTCTGATACGGCCCCTACAAAAATTCATTCCCACCAGACTAGTTACTACCAAATTACAATACAACATTTGTTCAATGCTTTATAATATTGGCAATATTAGACTCGTTTCAATACTTTTAAAGTAGAAAAATAGTATCAGAGAAATGTAATGTAAAATAAAATCTCTCGTTTCAACAGCATTTGGTTCCGGCAAGATGGAGCGACTGCAACGAAAATTCTCAAACAAATTTATGTCCAGAAATTCCACTTTCTGCTGCCCCCCAAGTTCACCTGACCTGACTGCACTTAACCCGACTGTTTTATGAGGTTATGTCGAGCTAAAGATGTACAAAACGAAACCAAGGATTTTGTCTGAATTGAAGCAATCCATTAAAACAACAATGGAGGCGATCTCGACTTTAACCCTTCAGGCCACAAAGAATAATTTTCTTTTCAGGTATCGCGTATGCGTGAATAAGCATGGAGGTCATCTACAGTCCATCATCTTTAAAACCAATTAGCTATATCGTATAAAATAAAACCGAATTTTCTATACAAGAAAAAATAAATAAATAAATAAATAAGTGAAATAATAAAAAAAATATTTGAATTTCTCATTGTAGCACAGATAGTGCGCCATCCTGTAGTAAAATTTCGAACAATTTTGTGTGTCCAATTATTTTCTTCATTTACGCGAGCAATACAGCGCATATAGGGAAGTTAATAGTCTGCTGATCGTGGACTAGAAGTAGAGAAAAAATGCCTATTCATAGATGAATTTAAGGTGGGCGTGTCATAGGACAGATGCTGTCATTTCGACTCTTTTGTGACTTATTTACGAAAGTTTCTTCTTTTAATCAGAATTCACATAATTAATTAAACGAAAATTCAAAGTTTTTGCGTCGGAAAAATATTAAAATGTTTAATAAAAATGTTTAATAAAATGTTTAATAAAGACTCTAATTAAGAAGAGCTTCCTAAGAAGTGAAAAATATGCTTCGGAAGCTTTGGTTGAAGCTATGAAAATACGATTCTTTGGAATGACTTTCATTCTTTTTTTGCTGGATTATATTTGTATTTCCTTCCTTATTTTTACCACAATTTCTAGTCTGTTCCAAACAGATTTTACTACAAAATATGTCATTTCTGGTTTTACCCGTCCAATTTCGTCAAGTAAAAAGTAACGTGTAAGGGCGCACATTTTTTCAGCTCCATTACAATTCATTACAAATTTTACAGGTAAGCAAATACCCTTTTGCGTAAAAGCTGTTGAAGCAATTACATTTCGGTATCCTTAGATGTACAATATATGTTCTTAAAATGTACGTTAGCATTTGCCAATCATTTTTAATCAATATTGTAGAAGATCGACTGGTTAATACATTTAGAAAAAATAAAATAAACATTAACCACGTACTCCACCGTTAGAATTCGTCGATCCATAAAAAGACGATCATTTTTAATGTACATTAAAATTTTATTTTCCTTTTTTCCGTTACACTGTGCGAATCATATTAAAACGGATACGGTCACGCTCATTCGCTTTTACACTCACATACACAATCGGAATACGAAACTCACTTTGTGGCAGAGGGATTTAAATATTGAGCTCTGTTTTCTTGAAACGCAAGGACCTGGGTGACAAACGAAAGACCACGCTTACAATAGCAACAGTTGTTACAGTTACTGTGGATGTTGCTTCTGTTCCTTTCAAGTTATTACATGTACTGTCACGCTTGTTGTCTTTTCTTGTTGTTGTTACCCTGGCTGTTGTTTCCATTTAATCTGCATGAAACGTTAATGGTTTTAACTTGATTTAAAAAAGGAAGAGCAAAAACACAGAGCTGATATAGAACTTTAGCTACCAAACAATAAGACGAACAGACAAACAAGTGAAACTGAACACAAGAAACCTCCAACAGTACCGGTAGAATTCATCATTGTGCGAATGTTCGTGGGTGTATCTGAGTGTCTGCATTAGTATTGCGTTTAGAGTTGGTTACTAACACCATCAAAAACCAAAAAAATAAATAAGGAGAACGCTGAAACAAACAAGAGGTACAATGAAAAATCGCAAAGAATCGAAGCGAAATTCGCATAAAATCAATGTAATTGATTTAAAAGCTTTACTGATTCTGACATCGAGGAAGCTCGAGATCGAGGACAAATATAGCAGAAGATTCACATTAATGTAATTCACATCATTCATAAGAGAAATATAATGCAGCGGGATTCTTTGTTTACTTGGTTTTCAATCAAATTAACTCTCTGCTTTTTGGAGCGAAGATTTTAATTTCAAGGCTGGTTCGTATGTTGTGTTTGGAGGTATAGGGTTATCCCTTTAGTGGTTTCAAAATCACCGATCTGGCAAGGCTGTAAGCAAAAAAATAGTTACAACTTACTACAAAAGAGGTGATTCAAACGAGGGCTTTCAATTGAATAAAATTTTCTTCGGCGATGAAGCTCATTTCTCACTCAGCGGTTACATCAACAAGCAAAATTGTCATATTTGGGGCTCGGAGAATCCAGAAGTGATTGTGGAAAAGCCATTGCATCCGGAAAAAGTGGCTGTTTGCTGCGCATTATGGACTGGAGGTGTCACTGGGTCATATTTTTTCGAAAATGACGTTGGAGGATCTACTCATTTAGATAATATTGTATTTCGCACATAATGACAAGGACCAAACATTATAATGAATTAAAAGTTTCATCAAAATCATAGCTTTATGTGTGTTTTATTTAACTTTAATTTTGAACCCCAAAAATGGATAACCCTATACTTTTACTATATCTCGGTTGAAACAAAGCAGTCAGCAGGAAAGCAGTCAGTTTAGTAGAAAGGGAAATATGCATAAGTTTCATAAAACATTTGCATATTTAATGCAACAGCATTAATATGTGTAGAAAACTGCTCTAATATATTGTAGTTGCAAATAAAATTGTAGTATTTATGCGCTGAATGTCCAAACTAAATGTAAACGTCATTAGCTTTCAGTGCTTTCTTTGCTCCATTTTACCTCACTCCACCTTATAGTAACATAGTCGTCATTTAGGCATCAACACTGGCATACGGTATGTAGTTATTAGTAAATACAGAGTGTCCGTCGGGAAAGAATACTGCTTTGTTTGTTTATAGTTTTCGATTAAATGAAAGGGAATGGATCTTATATTGACAAATGTTTTATTTAATGTCGCCAATTATGTATGGAATACAATATCAGATAAATATCCGCCTCTGTTAGCCCCAAATTTTTCATTACATTCTCAGACCCTTCACGCTGTATTTCAGTAATTTAATCTCGAATATTTTGTTTGCATTGCTCAAGCGTTTCTGGTTTGTTCGCATAAACCTTGCTTTTTAGATATCCCTACAAAAAGAAGTTCGGAGTAGTCAAATCAGGCGACCGTGGAGGAAAATAGAAACAAATGCAAATCCTTGTGCAAAATTGTGGCCAAAGTTGTTCTTTGAAGACCAAGCTCCTGAGGACGGCATCGAATTGAGGTTGATGGATTGTTTCGAACACTTTCTTGAGCAGCAGTAATGTTTTCAGCCGATCTTGCAGTACATTGTGGTCCCTGCTTGGTCCTATCAGCTACAGACTCTCTTTCTTCGAAATCATTCACTACACGATTAAAATTTCACGTAACTTTCTCATCGTCACAGTAATCGATGATTGATTTTGATAAAATGTTTAACGATTAACGATTTATCGAATATTTTTCCGTAATAAATTTGCAACGTCTCTACTTCACGCCTGCCAAATATGAACTGTCAAGACTAATATTTACCAAATGGCGGCAAAACAAAGTAGTATACCTTCCCGATGGACACTGAAGAAAGTATTTGCTTTTCCTTTTATGATGGCGCGATATCAAAGTCAAAAAATTTTGACTCTTTAAATCGATGCTGGGAAATATACTTTTGAGGGTGAGGGAAATAAAAGAGTTTCGATTCGAGTTCAAAAACTTACATAGTTTTATTGAATATTCTCAGTAGTGGATGGTTCAGGGAAAAAAGAGGACGAGTTGTTAGCCAGCACGAAGGCTATCGTCTTTTTTTTTTTTTTTTTTTTTTAGGAAAAATGACAGTTAAACTTTTAAATTACTATTTAGAATAGTTGCCAGCTAGTTAAGTGATTTAACTGTTATACACTTGTACAAGTAATAGCTACCAAATACAAAATACACAATAAAATTCAATAAATTCATTTCCGTTATACAAATTTAAATTAGAAATTCATTCGCTTAAAAATATAAAAAGATATCAAAAGAAATATACATATTAATTCAATAAATAACGAAACCGCGTTAAACATTCTGGGCCGCTTGGCCTATTAGGCCAATTAATTATATAAGGTGTCATTAAGACGTTCTAACACTCTTAGGGCAATTTTCAACATTTTCCTCGTTTTAATCGATGAATCGGTATCTGGCTTATGGTTCTTTCTCTCTTCCACTCGCTTCTTTATAGACTGCTTTCTCCGCCCCCGCTGTTGTCGTGCATTGCATATCTGTTTCCTATTTCCACCATATGCTCCTGTCCTCAGATGAATCGACAGGTGAAGTAACGTGTGGTGTTCATCGCCACAGCGTTGACAAACACCTACAGAGATGCAATCTCTTGTTTTGTGAGATCGAGCTGGGCAATTTGTGCAATATCCAAACAGACCGTCGCCGCGCTTCAATCGTCATGGCAAGAAATTTTCTACAATAGCGTAAGGAATGGAAACTTTCTCACACTTGGCATTTATGAATATTTGGATCCTTTGGAGCCCTGTGAAAAAAGTAAAATTAGTATAGCTTGGCAATAGGGAGTATTAATCTGCAATTGTTTTCCGATGCCAAAAAATAGAGTTAGCGGTTAGAAGTGGAATAGGTTAGATGGAAATGTTGATTGACTTAATGATAAGCTTTAGGTTGTGTATTCGAAATAAAATTCATGTGGCTGTTTGATTGACGGGAAGAAGACAAATATTGGCTATTGGTCTAGTTATAATACCGCCTTCGTTATGTATTTTAGCTACCCGGACAAATCTATCGTCACCTTTGTAGACATCTCGGATGCTTCCAAGTCTCCATTCGCACGGAGGAAGAAGATCGTCTTTAATAATCTTCATTTGCCCAACTTGCACATTGTCATTTCGTTGTTGCCATTTATATCTTCTTTGGAATTCTTTTAAATATTCGTCTTTCCATCGACGAGCGAACATATGTTGGATTAATTTGAGTTTTCCCCATCGGTCTATTAATGTTAAATTGTCCGATAGAACTTC
Source organism: Philornis downsi (assembly GCA_019455685.1). NCBI lineage: Eukaryota > Metazoa > Arthropoda > Insecta > Diptera > Muscidae > Philornis > Philornis downsi. Next base: position 4,722,941 of record JAHXMU010000683.1, on the reverse strand, counting down.
GGGAATGGCAACCAAAGGAGCCCCGCGTAAAAAATGGCCGGGTGTTAAAGCGAGTAGCTCGTGCATATGGGGCGCATTTGGGGGTATAAACGACCATTGAAACCCATGTTAAGCATATTTGGATCCAATGTCTTCAGACACGACTTTAAGAAATTCAGAGAATTCTTGCCTGATAGTGCGTTCAGCGCCAACGAAACTTGTTCCATTATCTGACATAACTTTTCGTGGAAGCCCACGACGTCCAGTGAACCGAGTAAAGGCAGCACGAAACGATATTGCTGTTAAACTGGAGCATAATTCCAAATGTATAGCTTTCGTGCTAAAGCAAACAAAGACACATACGTAACCTTTGTGATATCCAGATTGCCGACCTATAGATGTTTTAATTAAGAAGGGACCAGCGAAATCCAAACCCGTGATTGAAAAGGGAAGTGAAAATGTGCTGCCCTGAATTACGATTGCATTTTTCGTTTGTAAACAATACATGTTTTGCAGCCTCGAATACATTTTTTTATTGCTGAACATAATCTTGCTATGTATAGGTAGTATTATTCTCGAATAGTTCGTAACATCAAATTGTGTTCAGCGTGCATCAAAGTCCTGTGTGTGAAGGAGACAAATAATTCACGATATCTGGATTTGACAGAGACTATTATGGGATAGCGTTCATTAAAGATAAGATCTGAGTTTCTCATAACGCCTCTGTTGTCCAAAAATGGATTCAAAGGGAAGAGGGTGCTTTTTGTGCTGAAGGGTAATGATTTAAGAAGATGATTATATTCTCGGGGATAATATCTTTTCTATGTCAATGCGATGAGTCGATGTATAGTGTTCACAAATTCCGCGGCTGAGATTGTTGGAGAGTTCAAAGTTTGTTGATGTTTAGATACTCTTGAAATAAACCTAAAGGCGTAAGCCATAACTCTTATGGCTCTGTCCCATGAAGAAAATCCATTAAGCACATCATCATCATCTTCGAATGTCTGAAATACTTCAACTTTTCTGAATTCAGGGAGATCAACACTCGCAACTGGAGTTTTGGGCCAATCTTCTGGACGATTTATAAGCCAATTTGGGCCATGCCACCATAAGGGATTGTTATTGAGATCTTCGGGACTGCACCCTCCGGAGCCGAGGTCTGCAGGGTTGTCGTCACATCGAACGTGCCGCCATGCGTTATTCCCTACGTTTCGCATAATTTCGGCAGTACGATTCGCGACATATGTTTTCCACGTTGATGGTGGCTTTCTCAGCCATCCGAGTACTATGGATGAATCACACCAGAGGTACAGCTCATAGTTTGTGAGCAGTGGGGGAAGTATTTTTTTGATTAATCTAGAAAGCAAAACAGCTCCACAGAGCTCAAGACGTGGAAGACTTACTGGGTCTATAGGGGCAACTTTAGTTTTAGCGGCAAGAATATGAGAATATGAAGAGCCTTTATCTTGTATTCTCATGTAAATTACTGCACAGTAAGCCTTTTCATGTATGTGTTTGAACATCGTTGCGAGAATTACCAGAGCGTGTTTTTTTTAAGCATTAAATACTACACGAAGCTTGGTGCTACAGCTTTCTGGTTTCAGTATCGCATGATGCGGTAAATAGAACGAGTTGTATGAGCTTCCTGTATAAATTTCCCTAGAATCGGTTAGCTGCATGTGATTCAATGTCTCATACTCTCGCAATACCTCTCGACATGCTTTTTCTATGTCTGGTTTGTTGCTGAGAGATTGCTCCATACGCAAATATTGTACCAAAGCTTGGGATCTAGATGGTCCCAGTTGTAAATCTTGTGTACAGCAAGTTTTAAATGGCAACTTGACAACGTATCGGCCATCTGCACTGCGATAAGTTGTTTTCTCGTATAGAGATTCACAATATTGGTCCTCGGGAGAAGTTTGGAGATGAGAAGGAATTTCTTCCCGTTCCCAAAATTGCCGCAGCTGTTTGCAAGTCGGATCTTCGGAAACTTGAAATGCTTGGATGGAAAATGATGAAACCATGGGAGGAGTCACCGGACCACTTATGATCCATCCAAAAATGGTGGCTTGTGCAATAAGCGAATTTCAAACTTTTTGGACGCCGCTAAGCAAAATACGAGGCCTATTAACAAATTAACATGACCGGGAGAATAAAATTCTGGATCGGCTAAATCTAATTTTTCAAGTTCTTGTAGAGAAAAATCCGTTTTTGGAACAGAAAAAGTTGGCAGTAGTCGGGTTATTTTCGGAACCACAATAGCCTGTATTTTAATGTATTGATCGTGTTTTGTCGAGAACAATGTAAGTTCACATATGGAATTAGAATTAGCGATAATGTGACCTCCAATTCCCCGAATCTGGAAGCCTTTTGTCTCTGTAGGAAGCATTAGGCGCTGTTGGAGATTTTTTGAAATAAATGTTTTTTCCGAATCTTGGTCGAGAAATGCCCGAGTCGGAAATAGATCCCCCATATGGGAAATATGTATTACTGCCGCAGGAAGTAATGTGTTCTCACGAGATGAGTAATTTTCATGGGAAGAAAAATGGGGCGATGTTTGAGCCTGTGGATTGTACATGGCTCGTGCAGAGTTAGAGATTTGATTCGAGCTGCTCACTTCTGGATTGTTCGATTGGTTAATTTTCGGGGGAGAATTAGAGTCGAAGAAATGTAAGAGTGAGTGGTGGTCGCTTTTGCAATGAGTGCAAACGTGTTTACTTTTACAGTCTTTCTTATAATGGCTGTATGAGAGACAATTTAAGCAAATTTGATTTTTCGAAGCAAATTCATATCGTAATTTAGGATTCAGGCTTTTAAATTCTGAACAGTTTTTGAGAGGATGATTCATATTACAAAATTTACATGGGTTATTTGCAGCGGGGATTTCTGTGTTAAAAGAATTTGCGTCCACAGCAACTTTCTTTTTCTGGCCAAATTTTGTTCCATGAATACTGTCGAGACGCTCCACTACCTCATGTCGATTGGATAAAAAGTTGTCCATTGTGGTCCATGTTGGTAAATCTCGGTGCGATTTCAATGATTGTTCCCACAGTGAAAGTGTTTCGTGAGGAAGCTTTGTCGAACACAAATATACTAATATGGGATCCCAATCAGAAATACTAACATTTTATGCTTTCAATACTGCTAGACAGTCATTGATTGTGGTCTGGATTTCTTGAAGACCTTCGCTACTTTCCGCCGTAATGGTCTTCAAATTAAATAATATTTGCAACTGATTGTCAACGAGAACTCTTTTGTTCTCGTATCGAGATTTTAAAGCTTCCCATGCCAATGAGAAATTTTCTCCGCATAATTTATACTTTTTCACTATTCCCCTGCTTGGCCTCTGACCTTCAAGCGCAAGTGATACAATTTTTGTACATCGGACAATTTGAGATGTTCTACGTAAACAGCTACGAACATATCTCGAAAGGAAGGCCATTATTCATAGCCTCCATAAAAGATTTCTGTATCACACGGGGTAACTTGTATACAGCCGAACGTATTTTCCGGGCTTTGGAGAGATGACAATGCCTCTCTAGAAATGCTATGAACTGGTGAAATAATCGATTTTTGTGCATCAAGAATTTTAGATTTGATTGTGTGGTATGATTTGGTACACGACGAAAATTTTCCTCTTGCAGATTGCTTCAAATCCATTGTTATGTCTTCGTGCTTGCTTAAACACAGTCTCCTGTAAGAGGCCTGAACGTTAGACCAACGATTATCAAGATCTTGAAGGGTGACCTCTAGTAGAGAATCGGTGGGCTGTTCGTCAAGGGTATTGTCACAATCGTGGCAGAAAGTGATGAAGTCATCTGATTCAAATATGAATTCATCAACCATTTTGATACCAGTATGTATGTTTTAATAATTACAATATAGTCTTATTTTCTTCTTGTAATTTAATGGAGTGTTTATTGTAAAAAAGGAAGAAGTTATAAAAGAGAATTATGAGGATTATAATTTAGATAATATTAGGTATTACTTATAAGACCGTAAATCGCTCATTTGCATGCAAAATAAGTCTGCTCTTGAGATTGATAAGGTGGAATTATAATTAGAAATCCAAACAAAGTTCGTTATTATAAATTAACGCATTTATGTGATTGACGATAGAATGATCAACAAACTTTCCAATTATTTCAGGGCTAGGGGTAAGCCGCGACATATAAATGTAAAATTAATTATTAACTGAGATGAACTTTCAACTATTAACTAGACCTCTCGTTATGTGTTTACATTAATCATTTATACACAAAAACAACCGCTGTATTTTTCGATTCCAAACTTCATCACAAATTAGAGATGCATAATATGCATCATTAGTGCGAATATTATGCAAGTAATCAAATGTAGCATCACTAGTATACAAATTGGAGTATATTTATCTATATTGTTTCTTTTACGCAAACAAAAACACTATATTTTGATATTGTAATTGGCATAGGCAGTGAAGTCAATGATGACAGGTGTAAAGACGAGCTTGTCAAATGATAATATGTAATGTTCACTTGTACTTACAAATTTATCAATTTTAGCAGAATATTTTCGCTGCGCGCTGAAGTTGAGCACTTTATGCAGTTAGAACTAAATCAGTAGAGCTTCCAAATCCCGGCTTGTCATGTATATTGGACACACTGCCTCTTTCCCTCTTTTCTGATTATGTGGTTGACGTTTAATGTTGACGAAATTAACTGCCCCCTACGTTTGCATCGACCGATAGTAATACGTCTTACTCCGAGAAATTGGTGGCGTTTGAGGACAACTTGATATATTTCTCGTTGTTGGGCGTATTTGTTAACATTTTGGTGCTAAGTAACTGATGGGTTTATCAATGGTTTGTTGATATTCACCAAAATTTTCAATATTTTTACCGGGAAAGAGATTTAACAGACCGTATTAAATTTATCGACTTGGTTAACTCCAGCGTTTTTTTTTATAAACTGCTGTCTTGTAGTGACGCAGAACGTAAGGAAAACACGAAAGCTGTCTTCGGATCTGTGATAAATTTTACAGTTTCACGTTTTAGGTTCCACGATAATTGCGCACTTTCTTTTACTTTTTTTTCGCAAATGTCACTGTGACATAATATGTTGCCAGGTTGAATATCTTATGTATACTCAATGAGAGGTTATTTAGTGGGCATATTTGTGGATTGTAATATCATCAATAAAGCGAATTTCAAGCGTACCTATATAGCCCTGCAGTTAAAACATTAATTGCATGTATCACGCCATGTTATCATAACCAAGAAAAAATCTTTAAGTTGCGAATGATACATATGCACTTGTTGCATAGGAATAGATCAAGGGTAGCTTCGAAGGACCATGAAGAAAGTATTTGCTTTTCCTTTTATGATGGCGCGATATCAAAGTCAAAAAAATTTTGACTCTTTTAATCGATGCTGGGAAATATACTTTTGAGGGTGAGGGAAATAAAAGAGTTTCGATTCGAGTTCAAAAACTTACATAGTTTTATTGAATATTGTCAGTAGTGGATGGTTCAGGGAAAAAACAGGACGAGTTGTTAGCCAGCACGAAGACTATCGTCTTTTTTTTTTTTTTTTTTTGTTTTAGGAAAAATGACAGTTTAACTTCGAAATTACTATTTAGAATAATTGCCAGCTAGTTAAGTGATTTAACTGTTATACACTTGTACAAGTAATAGCTACCAAATACATAAAATTCAATAAATTCATTTCCGTTATTCAAATTTAAATTAGAAATTCATTCGCTTAAAAATATAAAAAGATATGAAAAGAAATATACATATTAATTCAATAAATAACGAAACCGCGTTAAACAGACACCCTGTGTGTATTTTAAGCATTTGAAAAAAGTTTTGGTTGACATGGCATCGTTTCCTTTATTTTTTGCTATCAGATCCAATTAGCTTAGGATAGAATTTTAAATATAATTGTTTATTAGAGTGTTCAAAGCGATAAAAATAATTGTTATAGCCAAGGCCGTGTGAGACCTTTATTAGCAATTTATTTGCTCCGGTTAATATATTTAAAGATCTGAATAACATTTTAATGTTTGCGAAACAATTTTTTTAAGTCGTATAAGTTCAAGAATTATATTTTCGTTTATTTTAAATAGTAAAATGTGTACTTATACCGAATATTTTCTACCTATCAGAACAAATAATAATATTAAATTGGATGGAAAATGCGTCATTGATTTGAATAATCTTAACCAAACCGAACTTATCAAAATTGTTACAACAATATACAGGAAATGGTATTTTGAAAGTTTGACCAAGTTTGACCTGAAATTTTTTCGGTTTTTTACACAGCATGAACTTTAAGTCATTTAACTCACAGTAATGAAGAAAATGTTAAAATTTGTCGAGAACCTATTTTTGGGCTTTTTACGCTGGACGAATTTCCATCAATGAGAATGCGCAAAGTCAAGCAGTGAAAACGTTGGTTTATTTAGTACAGCAAATATGTAGATTAAGATTGATTTGATAAGATAAATTCAAAATCCTTTTTTGCCTCAAAATATTGAACAACAAAAAAAAACAAAAAACGTTTTGGTTTACATCAATCCGTGTGAATACATTTTTATTGGGTTGTTCGGAAAGTTCGTCCGGTTAATTCGTAAATTCACTTTACGTCACTTCTCATGACGTAGAGTTCCTTCAAACACGGTCATAACTTCCTCCCACCTTAAACTGTTTACTCTTGTTTACATGTGTTCTCGTGTTAGTCATGAGTGGTTATAGCGTTTTAAAAAAAAGTTTCGAAAAGTTTGTATTATTTCCGAAAAGGAAAAACGGCTGCTGAAAACAACCGAAGAAAAATATGTTTATGAAGAATGTGAATGTGATGAATGGAAATGGAAATGAAAAATGGAATGGATGGATGGAATGGATGGAGAGATTTAATTATTGTTAATCTCCGTGCAACAGTTAGGGAAATAGCTGCAATAATCAAAAAATCAGTCTCAACCGTTTACGGGGTCATAAAAAAGCTCAGACTTGTGAGCAACCTTGAAGTGTTTGTACCTCACTCTCACACTGCCTTGCGGACCCGTCAGAAACTGTCAGAGCTTGGGCGGGAAGCCGCGCTCTCCAGACCTCGACCAATCCAACTATCACTTATTTCGCAATCTGAGCAACCATTTAAGGGATTTTAATTTCCATCGAATCGAATTGAGCGCTTTTTTTCAGAAAACCACGCGAGTTTTATGACAGAGGAATTAAAAAGCTCACGGAGAGGTGGGAAGAAGTTGTTCAAAAAGGGGAGATTATTTAATAGATCAAAATAATTCTATTTCTAGGTTGAAATAATTCTTCTTGTATATAAAGTTGTAAATAGATTTCTTTTAAAAACCGAACGAACTTTCCGAACCACCCGATAAATATATTTTTCTTTGTTTGATACCAAAATTTGCTTGTAGTTGATATCGACATTTTGAAATATTTATTTTTTTACACAAAAATTGTAATGTTTTAAGTTTCTGTTTGAATAACTCATACTTTCTTGTTTAATTCCTCCGCAGAGCCATTTTTTTGACATCGCAAGATTTTTTGTGGCCACTTTTTCATAATTTTCCTTCAGATCGAATGCTGCTGTAGTATTCTTTGGTAACATTTTTTAAAGACTTTTTTATAGTGAAATAAATTTTAGTAATATAACTGGCGAAAAAGTTAAAAAACGCTCAAAACTGTATGGAAAAATCAAAAAAAAGTTTAAGCCAACCCTAATCTTTTCCGCAAATCAGGTTGGAAAAAGATAAGTCTAGTGTAGAAAAAGCTAAATTGACGACAGTGGTACCAAGGCTCCATTTCTTTAAAAGAACTCTTTCAAGCAATGCTTTTCTAGGCAGGCCATATTAATTTTTTCTGAATTTTGTTTTATGCAAATTGTGGCCCATTACATCAACAAGGAGAAATTCAAATAAAGTTTTTTTGTTTGTAATCAATACATTGCATTTATTTCTTTTTTATTGTACAAAAAATTAAATTTCATTTTAAGTAACCAATTGGTTTTGAACATGACAGACCGTAAATGACCTCCACGTTCATCCACGCACATGAGACACGTGATCAGAAAATTATTCATTGCGGCCTGAAGGGTTGAAATCGAGATCGCTCCAATTGCTGTTTTAGTGGATTGCTTCAATGCAGTCAAATTCCTTGGTTTCGTTTTGTGCAGCTCTTGCTTGACATAACCCCATAAAACAAAGTCTGATGCAGCCAGGTCAATTGACCTTGAGGGCCAGCGGAAAGTGAAATTTCTGGATATTAATTCGTTTGAAAATTTTCGTTGGAGCTTCGCCATAACCGGTGTGGCTATGTGTGCAGTTGCTCCATCTTGCTGGAACCAAATTCTGTTGAAGCGGATACGTCTTCGGCGCAGTTCTGGGTAAAACAAATCTCTTCAACATCATTAAATAACGTTTTGTAGTTGTAGCACAATTTGAGCGCCGCTCTGTGTTGTGCAAGAAGCGTGTTTCTAGATCTGAAAATGTACTAAAGTTCTTAGAATATTCACTTGTAAGAAAAACTGCCACAGAGTGCAAAGCCAGAAAATTCCATAATGTATGAAAAGACCTGTAAATAGAACTTTTGGACCGAACAGCAGCGATAGCCGTAGATTTAAAGTCGTCATCACTGAAGATTTGTCTCTCGAATGGTGAAATGCCTCGAGAAAATAATTTTTTTTTTTTAGTGGTGTGTAGGATAAGTTCCAGTAAGAACTGGTGTTCCTTCCTTTATCAATAAAAAATACGTAAGTAAGATACATAAGATATGTAAAGATACGTAAGCAATTATATATTAAAATCCCCAGATTTTTGTCTCAACGGAAAGAAAGGCAAAGATGTCCACCTCCTACCCTTTTATTGACTGGCTACCTTTACAAAGGTGATTCTGTTATATCTTAATGCAAAGAACTGCAGGTATATATCACTTGATACGCCAAGGTATCAAGTGTATTTTCACCAAATATCTTCTTAACTCGATTAAACGATGTCCGTTTGGCTTGATGGCTGGCTGGAAGACGAAGTAACTGTAGTAAATGCATATTAAACTTTTACGCCAATAGTACACGTAAAAAATATCATATATTTATATTTATACATTTTTATATAATATGGCCGGTGCTACGCTTTCTTTGCATAGCATATTACATTTTCGCTGTTAATAGAAAAATGTTCTTAAGTTTTGATGATTAATGGTTTCGATTTTTCAAAAGGGTTTATAGTACCGCCCACTTTTTGCTAGGACATAGCGATACCACACGTATCAACTTTGTACTCGTACTTCCAATAGTTCACAAGGTACGGCCATTTAAATTGTCAAGTACTGTGGCAGGTAGGTGACGTCTCTTTTCTTAATCTTAACCTGGCATAGCTTAAAAAATTTTCCAGATTGATACCAATACACGGCTCAATTTTTGGTGAAAATCAGTCAGTAACTATTACAGTACTAGTACTTTATTTTTATTTAAGATTTTTATAGATTTTAATTTTGCATTAGCCGTATGCACAAATTTTTATTCTATGTAAAAAACCAGTGTTATATTATAATGTATGTTCAGAGGAATACTTATCGAGATGTTGCTGCTGTTAATGTCCAAAAAGAAAAGAGCTCACCGACCAATATTTTATTCTCAACAAGCTGCACTTTGTTTCCACTGAGTACTAATTGATTTGTTTTAAAATATTGGATTGGTCATGAAAATATTACCGCTTCTCAAATACACCCATACCTCTATCTCCTTGCATTCAATTATGCTTATAATGTTTAAAATTTTAAACCAAATTGACTTGAAAATATATAAGAAATGCAATGAGTGATGAGGAACAGGTGTATCGTATATTAGCATTCTGTTATCAACAGGATATTCTTTGCTAACGATCGATCGGCCAACAATTGACCGTACACTTTTGAGTGAAAACATTGTGCTGTAAATGCATCACGAATATTGTCACTCAAAAGTGTTCACTCAGTAAATGCATAGAAATGTATATGCATTACATAATAAAACAAATTATGAATAATAATAATAATTAATAAATATAAGTAAATGTTAATAATTGGTTGAGAAATTGAAGAATTTCTCAACAGTAACTTTGACTCTTTCAACGAATTATTAAACAGGTCGTGCCACTGTCCAGTTTTTGTTGACACATATTTAAATACCATCTGCATCCCTCTTATACTTCCGAGGCAAAAAGTTAAGGTATGTAAGTGGTGCCACACTCTTTTACCTAACTTTCACCTAATACAGTATACGGTTATTTCGACTTTTATACCGATTTAGTTTTAGGTTTGTATGATGATCAGACGGCTGCTAGGACGAATTTTTTGAAAGAGATGTAGTGACGTTCACTTTTTGATCGCATATATTTTTTTTTTTCTGTAACAGCAGCTCATGCGCCAATTCGCATTTTTATACCTTCAATAGTTGATGAGAAGTGCCCGTTCAAAATTTAAATTGTGTGGGCGTTGCACGCCTCTTTTCCAATATTGACATATTACAACTTCATGATTGACAGTAACTTATGGCTAAGTTGTAGACCTCAACTACACTGGCCGCTACAACAAATTTTTTAAAATGGGCGGGACATCGCAAACTTTTAACACGAACATATTTTGTTCCATGCCGGTAGCTTATGCAACAAATCTCTTCTTTATATCTGCAACAGTTCAATAGACACAGTTATTCAAAATTGTTATTTATGCGGGTGGTGCCACGCCCCTTTTTGTATTAGGGCTTAATATAGGCCATAATTCCCACCTGGACGTCATAAATATACCGTGAATATAGCGATCCAATCGGTAAAAAAGATACAAATATAAAAACACTCAAATAAACAATAAACAAAAATTAAATTTTGAAAAATTCCCATTTTTCTGCAATTGGGTTCAATCTTTGCATTAGCAGGTTTTTTCTTGCTCAAATCACAGGCATTCATATCCTACAACCATTTCCTAAGCTATCTCAAAAGTTCTTCACGACAACTCCGCAATTCTCCACAACCTGCCTGTAGTTATTCGGTGGACAAATGTGTAGTTTTCGACACAAAAACCTTTTACAAACCGACGCCGCAACTTCTGTGACGCCACAGAAAGTGCTAACGCATCCCTATGCATTTTCATTAGACTCAAGAGCACTTTGTGAGCGAAATAAATAATTTACTACCATTATGATATACCCGGGACTAAGTTAGAGTTATACTTTTGATGGTTAACATTTCAAGCGTTAAGTTGTTGTCCATTTTTGCGAGACCCCAACATGTCTAAAGGTAACATTATGCTAAAGATTTAGTCTTTGCATAAGTAACAGCAACAAGAATAACATGAAACACAGATGCATGGAAAGTATGCAACATGATGAGGCATCAACACCATCCCCATCATCAACAGCAACTTTGGATGTCTTCTGTTTTGCTATTATGTTTCTTTTGGAATGGGTAAATAAGAAAAGAAACTTTTATGCAAACTTATGCTGAGAAGTTAGATGCATTTACACAAATTGAATTAACTAAACAGGACAAAAATATTTTTGTCGCTTTTCTCCTGGTTAGTGTTGCTTTTTACACTTGCCTTTATCGCACATTTTGTTATGCTCCCCCATTTTCCGCTTTCCCATTTTTTATTACATCTATTTGTGTACTTCTGAACAGTTGAAGATTTCCTGCGGAAAATAGCAATGTACTCGTATGCTAGCCATTCCTGTTAGCTGGTATGTAATGCAAGGAAGTCCTTGGCGCTTCTTGTTGTTCACTGCCAGTTACAGTTGTAGTTTTTTGTTATTCTTATTTTCAGGCTGCCACTGGCTGTCATCATGCTGACAAGTGGGGGAAATAAACGGTAGGGACTATTTACAACTTTCACACCCACTCACTCAGTTTTCATCAGCGAGTTGAAAATAAATGTACACACTTCTAAGTCCTCCTGTAAGAGCCACCATCACCAGCCGCCATTGACAGTCAAAGTAATCGTGTTAAAGTCCTGCATTCAACAAGAGTCTCTCATTCACAAAGTGTACGGAATGCAAAAACCGGCAAAGGTTTGGACCCCAATGGTGTCTGAAACGTACAAATTTCAAACGGGAGGGCATTTCGCCACAGATGGACCATCAACATAACAATGTTTTGTTAAAGAAGAGTGATACGGCTGGTGCCATTGTCCTGCCTTAGAGTAAACAAATTGGGTTTTCTCCACGATTGTTTTTTACATGTGGCCTAATAGTATTTAATTATATTTTAAAAAATGTAATGTGTAAAAAAGTAAACAGCAGACGCTACATACTTCCGATGTCTTCCTACACATATATGTAGCATACATATAAACTACAAATATAGTAAAGAGTCGAAGAAAGTCTGTAATCTGGAGGTGCGTTATGTAAATTTTTGATTATTGTAAAGGTGCCACCACATTTTCAAAATGTACTCAAGAACGAATTATAGTATTAAGTTTCGATCTCACATCGAATTACCTTCAAATATTGTCAACAACGGATAAAGCTTCCACTTTCGGAGCAAACTTAAATAGAACGTCCAAAAATTTATTTTTTACAGACATACATATTAGCAACGCATTAAAATTTAAACAGAAACTAGCCACACTTTATAAAGATTAAACTTAATTACAATAAAATTAAATGAATAAATAAATATAACTAAAAATAAAATTCATTAATAGTGTATTATGAGTATAAATAAATAAATAAATATATGTTTTGTTTGCTTAAATTACATCGTGATATTATAACTTATCCCACTAGCACTGTAATATAAAAGATTTAATCTTGTTGTGCCAGGTTATGTCAAAATTGATAAATATATAAATTATCAATAAAAGTTCAAGCAGATTTGAAAACGAACAAAAATAGACAATTTAGCACAATGAAAGTAGGACAAAACATCTTGCAAATATTGCAAGCCATCTATGAAAAGAGTCGATGGAGAAATCTCGATTTTATTGACCGTTGCATGAAATGATATCAAGTCGAGAAAATCTTGAATTTTTATATTCATCACATTATTTTTCATATGTACTCGCAAAATTACATTACATTCTGTATATATAAATGTAACGCTTAGAAGAACTTGTTTAATTGTTTGTACCAACTTCCTTTTTAACAAATGTGTTTTATGATCTTTAAAGTCGATTAAGCAATGTTCAAATGTCTGGCTGGCTTGTTAGATCATACAAATCTTTATGAAACTTCCTGAAACTCGGCACATCCTAATAATATCTGCTCGATCTTTCTGGTACCTAACATTTTCATACTGAACATTATATTTCATACTGAACATTAGGCTTCGTTACGTCATCCCTTTCTTGGCATCTTCCCACAAATGAGTAATTTAACCCACATTTAAGTTCATACATTTTATTCAGTTACTCTATATTCGGCCACTATGATACAAGTTGAGGGTGTGCTAAAGAATGAAAATGGACTGCATTGTAACGTCCCTTCTGACACTACTCATACAAGTCGGCCGATTTTCGTAAACTGAATTTTTTCCCTGAATCTCTTAACTCGTAGACTGCGATATCATAAACTTTTGGTGTCTCTTAGGCAATTGACCGATTTGGCCCAGGTATTCTTAGGTCCAAACCTTTACTCTGGCTGCACTAAACCCAATCAAACTTGAAACACATTAGAATTAAGTAGTGTCTGAAAATGAAAACGTGTTGCGTCAAATCCAGTCAAAATTGTCGCACATAATACGTTTGATCAATTTAGTTCTGAAAATGGATATGAACTGCATTGCTACGCCGATTCGGATACATCCCAGATTCATGATGATCAAATCTGAATTTCATCAGACATCAATAATTTAAATGTTTGTCTTACAATAAATTATAATGCTTGGCAAAATGTTAAGAAAACATACAGGTAACCCTGCCACTTCCAATACCACCCATATAAATTACCTAATTTAGTTTAAATTACCACCCATATAAATTACCAACATATTCTTTGATTCATATACTTCATCCAACTGTATTAAATTGCATTAAATTATATATAACTTAAAATGCGGCAGGCCATTTGTAAATATTATTTTGCGAATGAAAATGCGTCCCTTCCGATACTTGATATATATAACATTTAATTTAGAACAGAACATTTACCATAAATCAATGTCAATCCTGAATTTCTAATTTTAGAAAATTATAATTTTGCTCATTTTATTGTGTTCTGATTTAGACTATTTTCGATAATAATTAACTATTTATAACGCCCAACTAGCACCCTTCATATTTCTGCAAAAACGCTCTAGGACGTTAGGTTATTTAATGAATACGTAGTTGGAAATAAATTATATTTGATTGCAATTTAATCAAGGCATCAATATTATGAACATTTATTGAGGTGGTTTTAGGAAGTTGAGAGACAACTATTGGTTTAAACTTTCTCTAACTTGAAACTGTAAATAGAAACAGTTGGCCAAAAAACATTAAGATGTCTCAGTAAAAATTGATGGCAACCTACACAAACAATGTAAGGAATAATCGCAAGTCGTAAAACTAGTACCAATACGGTCCTCCAACGGAAGACAGTGATGAAAAAACCAAAAGCACATTTCAACAATACTTAGAAGGTGATGTGATATGACTAATGCTCGGACATGAAATTAAAATATTTCTCAGAGATTTTAATGCTGAAGTAGGAGAGGAGGATGCCCTTAATCTAACAGTCGTAAAAGACAGTCTGAATAGCAATATCTCTGACAAAGGATTCAAATCAGTTTCTTTCACCGCGCTGAGAAATTATGTAGTATGTAGAACGAAATTCCCACATATAGATATATGAACTTTTTTATATAAAACACAGAACTCAACAGGCCATATTCATTATGAGATAATAATTAGAAGGCATGTGTCTAGAATCGTGGGCGAATTAGGTAATTTGTCTGGCAGACACCATTATATTTTATAATAGGTTATTGCAATATCAAAGTTATCGACAAAATATAGAATATCCCTCAATAGATCATGTATGGAAAGCGCTATAACGGATGTGACAATACATGCAATTTTTGTTGCAAGACCCAGATTTAATGAACGCTTTGCGTGAGCTAAATTTGATCGAAGTCCCTGTAACTAAATAAAAGATACAAATATAAGGTTCAAGTTAGTGCAGTCTAAAATAGGAGACATTGCGGATGAAATTTTGAATGCTGGTAAATCGGTCAATTTGTTTGGTAGTTGCCAGCAAGACAACATATTCGATAGAGACTATTCGAATATCCAGTACGATCTACCAAAATATTGCACCGTGTTGAGTTTTGTAAAGTTTTATACAAATTTATTTGCAATAACTGATCTGTGCCGAGTCTTATAAAGTTTCATAAAAATTTACAGTTATCTTGCCGTACAGGCAGACATTGCTCATTCAACTCAAAAAGTTATGAAGCATATCTGGTCAAAACAGATTAGAACAGATAGCGTATTTTCTTACAGCACGCTGAAAATTACACCTAAAACAATTTTCGGCAAATTGCATAAAATGTTTTGTTACACAACCATAACACTTTTTTTATAACCACTATATCAATTTTTTCACAATAAATTTATCCTCTGGAACAAAACAAAAAAAAAAAAAAGAAAAAATACATCGCCTTGCATCCCTTGACTGGCAAAGCTTCCTACATTCAGATAACCTACACGCATTCTACTGAAAAGGATTGCTGCTTAACAATGACGTCAGTTTGAGAAGCTTCTACTACTCTTGCCAATTACTCGTTTCTTCAGAATGCTCATCAGGCAAATCGATGTGGCCGCCAGCTAAAGGAAAATTTAGTGATTACACAGGGGCTCGAGTACAAGATCATTTGCATGAAAACCGATTGTACTAACCGTCGAGCCACACTTTGTTTAAAGAATGCCAGATAATTTGTTTAATGTCAAAGGAAATTTCTACGAAATCATTGTCATCCAGACAAATATTTTCTGCACAAAAATTATTCTTCAAGATACTCTTCTAAGAAAGTAAACTCAATTATTGATGGCAAGTACTGCCCTCAGTGCAAGATGTTTAATATGTGACTGCTAACATCTCAGAAAACTTTGTTATGAAACAGCGACATAAATTTTAAAATACTTTGAAAAAGTCAAACTTTAAACTCTCTTTATCCCTAATTTAGATTTAATTTAAGATTCAAAACTTCAAAAAAGCGTAAGTAACAAGTTTCGAAGTTCAGAAACACTTAAGCACTCGACATCTTTTCTGTCTCAAATTTCCGATTAGATGGTAAGTCTGTTATTTTATCAATAATCCTTTGACCCCTAGTTTCCTATTAATAATTTCCAAATTATTAAAAGCCATAGTGCTTCCACCCAAACTCCTCGTGTACAACAAAAAGAATTTCAGACCTTCATCTTGCCTTCCACGTTGCTGAGATACTTTCAAATTTTCATTTAAAATGCACTCGTATTTACTGATTACAAAATTATGCTTCTATTTATACTTTTCCGAGCTCCCTGTTTTATGTTCACTCGTTGTATTTCACAGTTTCACATAAAATTAGAAATTCAATTTAGACGATTTGCCTTTAAGACATGCACATTTTATGTGACGACTTTATTTATTATTAGATTTATGATGATATTTTCCAAAATACGATTCACTTGAAACACCCAAACAAGGCCGAGAGAAAGAGACAGGGACTAACTGATAAATGAATATACAATTTGTTTTACTGTCACAAAGACAGAGTTGATATCTTTCTGACATTGACATCAACATAAATATAAATACGAAATAACATTCTTTCCACCTCCTTGAAGAAACGTTAATGTCTTTGGCATAAAACCGAAACTACAACCAAAACACCTTCATTAGAATTCAAGGGAATGCTCAAACATAGCAGAGAATGTTATGCTTTTATCTTAACCAATTTCATCTGCTGGAATATATTATGTCGGGCCATTCCTATTCGCACTCATCGTGTCCATCAGTTAAGCTGTTGTTGTTAACAAATCTCACGAAAACAAGACTTCTGACATTACTTGGCAGAGAGTCATTGCCGAAATTCCTTTGTGGAAGTAGAGTAGAGTAGTATTGTTCTGATTTATGTCAACAATTTAAATATTCAAAATGTTGTGATGAGTGTTTGTGTCCTGGAACTGTTTTTAGCATTTTGTCATAATTTTTAATTAACTTATAAATTTTTGTCTAAAGACACTCAGATATCCCAACGTGCAGTGTTGGGTAAGGCACATAAAAGGGGTCAAAATAATAAATGTCAGTGTATGTATGCTAAAGAGCTGAGACCAACACGGAAAAATTTCCAAATAATTTCTTAGAAATCACTTGTGAAGTGCAAACAATAACCATTCTTTCGAAGTGGAGGAAACTACTTGGAAAGTCTTAAGTGTAGAATGCAAATGGATGTAATTAGTCTCCACAAACACAAAAATGCGATTGCAAACACAATAATTCATTTAGTATTTGCTGGATAAAGCGGCATGAATACCAAACCAAACCAATGTGGAATAAATTTTCATCGAAAAGGTGTTACAAAATGTAAGAGCTCTAATGCTACATGAATTACACTGGGGAATAGTTGAAGTACTCTGTGGAAAAAGGGGTAATTGCTCATATGAAATTAACCGGAGCTTAGTAAGCGGTAAATCCTTCAATTTTTTAAATTACTATTAAATTCTGCACAAATCTGTAAAGTTTTCCCCGTGCTGAACTTCTCTACGTAACAATCCCGTTAATGGACGCTTTAGATTTGCAACTATTAATTTCATTCTAATTTAATTTTCGATTTGTAGCGTTTTTAATAATTGAAAAATACAACCAGCACCAAGATTTCAGTGAGGTGAATTAATTTACATATTCATTGATTAAACGTCCTATGGCTGTAGTGCAGATGTGTGGGGTCTCACAGGAGTGATGTGGTGAACTGTTCGGCTGTCGTCAATAAATTTTCTGAATTAATGCTTAGTGAAAGAAATTGCACTCACGGAAGACTTATGCTTAGAAGTTATGGAGGAACCATTGATTTATGCTAAATAGAGCAATTTGTTCACTCCCATCTTATTCACAGAAATAAGTTTGGTAAATATTTGATGCGTGCTCAATAATACTGAATTTTAGAGCAATTGAATGCAAGATTTGAGTCTAAAAATATTGGGTTGTTCAGAAAGTTCGTTCGGTTAATTCGTTAGTTCACTAACGTCACTTCCTATGACGTAGAGTTCCTTCAAACACTATCATAACTTCCTCCCAATCAAAAAATCAGTCTCAACCGTTCACGGGGTGATAAAAGAGCTCGGAACCTCGATGAGTGGGTACCTTAGTCTCTCACTGAGGCCTCAAACTGCCTTGCGGACCCGTCAGAAACTGTCAGAGCTTGGGTGGGAAGCCTTACTTTATCCATCGTACTCGCCAGACCTTGCCCCATTCGGCTATCATCTATTTTGCAGTGTGAGCAACTACTTGAAGGCCTTGAGTTTCCATAACGACGAAAAATGAACGTTTTGTTTTTCAGAAAAAGAGAGAAAGTAGAAAGGAGATATTAAAGAAGGGGGAGATTATATAATAGATTATGATAATTGTTTTCTTGTATATAAATTTGTAAATAAATTGCAGTTAAAAACCGAACGAACTTTCCGAACCACCCGATATATGGTTTAAATTACGCAATTCGTACAGGACGTATCAGAAATAGTGTGGTTATGCAATACATTTTTAATAACACCGGTCATTATAATACAATACTGGCAACAATTTAAGCTATTGCAATCTTCGAATTACGCAGTGCCGCAGAAAAAGGCAATGGCGTTAATTTTCAGTGCAGGAACGAAGTTTATGCAGCGCATAATGCACAGTGCGAAGAAAAAATAGAATTTCGAAAAATTGGTTAAAATCTATGGGAGGTACAAAAAGGGTTAGTCGATTGACTTTTGTCAAGTTATGTCAAGGGTAATTTGTGTTACAGATCCGTACGAATTAGAAGCTACAAGGATATAAATTAAATTTCGGAAAATGTGAATTTGTCTGAGAGGTACCAGAAACGATAAATGGATACAACCCATTTGCAATACCGCCAATGATCCGGCAAAACATTGAATTGTTCCAAGTTTTAAAGTGTTTGTAAAGAATTGACTCTTTCATATAAAGAAAGCTGGTAGTGGGATGAACAAGAGATTAGTAACTGTGATGAAGACATGGCAATCGATTGGTAAGCTGAGTTAATAGACCAAATAATTGAGTTTTGCAAAGATGTGTAAATATGATTTACGCTGTGGTATGCAATGTTATAATTTCTCATAAAATACGAGAAATGTCAATGAGAGGAGGATAGGAGAAGTAATAAATGGGTTTATTTGGACGCCCACCGTTCCGGTTGTGATTGGAAGTAAATTTTTAAATCGGTTGCTATGTCCAATTTTACCTGTGGTATGTTTGACAGGCAAACATTTTTGCAACTTTTTATGTTTTACAAATTTCTTTTGCGTCTACGAAATGTTCTAAAGTTAATTCACAATAGAAGTGGTTTAACATAACTGTAAGAAACAAATTCAATAAATTCACAATAGCAGTGGATGTATCCGTTGCTTTTACAAATTCATTTAATTAGATTCATTTAATTTATAATATATTTAGCTTCATATTTCGTCAAATTTAAAAAAGTCAAAATTGTATAGCCTTTAATGCGGTTTAGGCAATCTTAAACTTTTTCTTGTGGATAATACACAAGGTCTATGTTAATAAACCACAAACTGCTAGTAGTACATAGTGGCTGTTGACCGCTGTCACCAAGATATTGCTTAACTATGTTGATAAAGGTAATCCCTTTACCTCTTCATTTTTCAACAGGATGACACAATTTGTGCCATAGCTGGACCTGTTATAGTTATATTGTAGCAGAAAGTACGCCGTTAGCGGTTTTTAGGAAACTCTCGATTCCGCTGGCCCGAAAGAAATTTAGTAAATTTTGCCTTATTATCAATACATTTATCTGATCCAATACCTCCGCATGAGGCCAGACACAAGCTAGTTTAATTATCTATCTCTATCTAAGTACCTTTTCTTATATATATGTAGGTATATGATGAATAGCAGCATGATTGAAAAATCTAGACCTCTTAAAGTATAAATGTAGTACAACAGCGTCAAATATAACATATAATATTAATAACCCATCATTAGTTTTGTCTGTCTATAATCAATTGGTATTATCAACTTTAAAATTGCATTTATTAACGTACTGTTTAAAAAATTATTTGTGCTGGGGTTTACTTGACTAATTAATTTTTAATTTATTTTCTTGCCGCTAAATTACTTTGTCCTGACGTTAATTATGCTACATGTTAGTACCAAATGAAATCATGTTCATGTTAACTTTAATACCAATTCGCCACTCTGTTCTTGCAATGTACAATCTTTGCCCTTTCCTCAGTAAATAAAACTGCCTGGCAGAAACAACGAATATGGACGCCAGGGCCAGGGCAAAAGATTTCTAAGAGAATTATAAAATTTTCGTAATAAAAAAACCAACACTTTAATTGCAAGATGTTAGACAAGAATTGTTATCTATTATCTGCTAGCAACACGTCTTTACAACACTTCTCAAATGTGTTGTAAAGATGTCAAACAAAAATGTTGTTTCCTTTGCTCCTGTGCTCATGTGTCCCTTGCCAAGGACACTTGCTGGCTGAAGAACCAGCAGAAATTGTTGGAATTCTTTTGTGTCTCTGAGCCCAATTGGAGTGTTATGGCTGCCAAATGCCTTTCGTTGTGCTTTGCTGTGATCATTCATTTTTTTGTTTTTTGTTTTTTTTTTTTTTTTTTTTTTTGTTTTAGACAAAAACCTAAAAGAAGGGATGAAATTGTTTGGTCTAAAGCAAATGTTTTGGTTTTGCAAGTTAAGCTCCAACCGCATCCGACCACACTGGAAAACTGAATGTGAATTTTTAATAGTTTCTGTGATATCCGAAAAGTTTTGACCATTTGATAATAATCTTTTCAGAGAGTGTTTTAACAGTGCGGTTTACTTAGACTTTTCTCAAAATATTTTGATGATTCCCCAAAGGGTCAATGATGGGAGGAAAGCATACACTGTGAGAAATATGTAAGTACATGGGTAGATATCGGTATGTGATAAACAAACTGACATGAAATATGTGTGTGAACGTTTACAAAAACATTTATTTGAAAGTAATTGTTGGCTGGGGGTCTCCGTAAGTTGGCTATTAATTTTTTTGTGTAACAAATATTAAACGCGTTTGCACATTTCCTAAAGGCGTACATTATGTTAAACCACTACTGAAAGAATCTGATCTCTGTTATTAAAGTTTGCATTTTTTGATTCCGTCTTTACTTTCGCTAGGAAGGTATTGGGAGGGGGCAGAGATTTTATCAAAAATGAGATAATTATTTAGTGCGATCTTGAAATTGGCACCCACATATTTGCTTGTGCCACCAAATATACTCGATATTCAATTCTAATAAATTAGAAATAAATTGGAAATAATTGAAATGAACATATCTTAATGGATAAAGAAGGTTGTATTGTTTTACTTTTTTATTATAATATTGGATTATTTTTTATAGGCTGGTATCTATTTTAGAAATAGAAACAATAAAGTTAATCCTGTAATTTTTTTTCTATATTGCAAAGGAATCATACTCTGCATTTAGTTTTGCATCTTTATCCGGAGGATTGCACATGTACATGTCATTTGATATGGCAAAATATAATACAGGGTTGCCCATATTCGACGGACCCATGTTTTTTA
>JAHXMU010000683.1:4624876-4700830 GCA_019455685.1 Philornis downsi | reverse complement strand
TTGCCAGATGGGTCCGTCGAATATGGGCAACCCTGTACATATAAATACGTTTTTAGAGTGGCATGTAGCTTTTGGCCAAATAAATTTCATGTTTTTTTAAGTCAATTCAACGATTTCCGTTAATCTGACTAGCTGGGTAGTAGATGTGATAACCGCCCCAAATCTTTATGAAACGTTTTAGAGCAAGCAAATCACGCTGTTAGCGCCGTTACAAAGCTGTCAATTTCCAATATTTAAAAATAACCAAAATTTCTTTAAAACCACTGTAGACATCGGCTTTCCAAAATCGGCGGTTAGTCATTGTTTCTGAATAAATTGAATTAATATTGAGAATAAACTTAAGATTATGTAAAAAGTTTTTATCACTTTTATAGACAAAATCACCGTAAAAATTGTCACTTGAAAGTCGACCACAAGTCATTATTTTTGAGTAAACTGAATGAACATCAAGAGAAAATTTAAAGTTACGTAAAAATCGTCATTTCGTGTTACTGTTATAGGTGAAATCATCATCGTCATTGTAATTCGCCAAAATCTTTATAATTATGTGGTAAAATCGTCAAAATAAGGAAAGGTTGTGGCGACATGTGCAAATTGATCGATTCAGCAAAATTTGGTGAGCTTCTATAATTTCTAAGCGTGTGATTTCGGAAGGATATTGATTTGATTCTCTTCTTGTACTTCAAATTGCAATATTTTTTGATAAGAAATTAGCCCTTCTGATATCCCTCTCAGTTTTGCACCGACGCTCGCCATTTTGCCTGACTGAAAGTTTTGTGCTGGACTAAACGTTCATCTTTTCAAGTATCCAACATGTGCCAGAGTTAGACTCTAATTTTGTATTTGAAATAATTCCTAATTCCTCAAGCATAGTCGTCAGTGCGAACATGTCCCACGTACCCATACAAGCTGATCCAAAACTAGACGGCGACTTCTACTTGTTAACATCAATCATAGTACTTATGAATATATTTAACAAAAATCTGCTTTTATTTGTTGCTGTCTGTTATTTATTTATTTATATTTTGTTAGCAAAAATAATGCGCTAAAGTAGATATTATAATTTTTATCTTCCGCATGCCGATAAACGTTAATATAACATAAGTTAGCATATATTTTACATTTCTGTAGTGTTTAGTTCATTGTTTCGGAAACGATTATGTTTTTATCTAATGTAGTCATTTCTTGCATTTCGAAAATCCCTTTCAATCAAATTACAAGTGTTGCAAATTCTCCTTTGCCTCAAATGTAATTTAATACACGAATATTTCAGCATGCATTTCATGCTAATATTAAATCGAAGATATATATTCTGTCAAAAGAATATCGCGAATTAGTAAACAGAAAGAAAAAACAAAATATTTCTTATTCGTTCAAACGTATTGTATCCCCTAAAAGGTGACCCTTCTGAAATAGTCTTACGAGTAGTCCAGTCATCAAAAAAATTTTCAAACGCATTTTCCAGAAAAGAATTAAACTCTCGCCGAGACGATATTTATTTATTAAATTTTTGGCCAGAAACTGGTTTACAATGATAGCATTGTGGCCCGTTATCGCGGTACGAAATCCACTTTTCTTTCCAGAAATTTGGTCTTTGTCTACCAATTTGCTTCCTCAAACGCTCAAAATTTACAAAAGAAGGGATTTGTTTATATCAATTACTTTGTTACTTTCTGACAAAACAAAATTACCTACGGATCTGGAGAGCTTTCATATTACAGTTTCGGCTTATGGGAGTTTGAATCTTTAATCCATTGATCCATTTTTTTCGATAGGAGAAAATCGCCAAACACGAAAACACTTGTCTTATTTATGCCTATCATAAACAAACTAAACATGCTATGTGGATAAAACCGTCAATATATCTTCGAGACGATTGTACCAACATAAAAAACGAAATAATAATCGAAAGTCGAATGTACGTAGCCCGCGAAACTTGAAAATTCACCTTTTTTTAAACACACATCGTATTCCTTATTTACCGTCTGAAATTTCGGCAAGAATTAGTCCAGCAACAACACGTTTCATCCCTACATGAATTGATTTGTGAGTCACATAGAGTTCAGGGATCATTTTTCTCAATCTAAAAAGATGATTTTGAGTCTCCATTTTCTTCATTTTGTCGATGTTTACTTCAAATGAAGACGAAGGCGAAGAAGACGAGGCAAGTTTTTCACCACTGTACACGTATTTTTGATAATGTCAGCTCAGCGCAAGCCTTCTATAATGTTTTCGGCAATATCGCGAATGCAATTTCATTTGCAATACAAAATATAAGACAAATTCTTTGTGCGATGTTTTTATCCAGTGTGAAAAAACGCTAAACACTCTTGAGATGAACTGATCAAACCGAGGGTTGTAAACAACCTAATGACAGGTGGTCAACTTGGTGACAGGAATAATTTTGCAACTCTCTTCTATCGGAATTTTTAAATGATTACTTCCCGGTACTTGAGTTGAAAGCAGCGGTGGCGACATCATTGAATAATTAATTTCGGTACCATAAAGGTGCCCCAGTCCGATTGCCATCTCCGTCTATGGGGTTCTCAGTCATTAGTAAAGATAAATTACTGTACCGAAAATGAAAAGTTAAAGGTTTTCTTTTTGTGGGAATTATATTTAGCAGTTATTTTTGTGAAACGACTGATCTCATTCCGCCATTTCTCTCCGAATTATTAAATCAGAGTCCTTTAATGGCAGAACAGTTCAAAAAGGAGTGACCAAGTATGCATTTTTCGATTATTAATCAAATGACATTTGCAACAAATGCTCCTGGATGATAACTTCGCCACATTCAGCAGTACACTTTTCGCTATGCACCGCTAAAACTCGGTTCCTTTTTTATTTGGAATCATTCACACTTTTCAGTCATTGGAAGCGTTTACTTTATAAAACTAGATAATCAAAATGTAAATAAATCGAAATACAAACCTTCCGAAAAACTCCATTAGCTTTTTACATTTCTAAATCACTATAATTTTATCGGTGTATCATTTTCTCGGTGTACGCCCTCGTAGAATAATCTTTTAAAACAATTAATAGTATGCAAATACTTTAACGCTTCAACAAATTTTACAAATGACTTAAATAATATACAGTAACACAAACAAATAGATAAATGAAAAAAATCCACTTACGCCCATTTCGGGCTTCACTATTAATGCCAATAGCCAGTATTTGGTTACAATTTATCATTAGATTTGAACTGAAACGACACGAGAATATCATAAAAATTAACATTTTTCTCATTTGCGGTCTACAAAGTGCTGCAATAAACCTTAACTAGTAGCCATCGAAAGAAATTTAAGTACAACGTGATGAGATAGTTAAATGAATAGACAAACAAATATACATGTATATGTATATTAGAAAAGTAATAACAACAGAAATTTTTCAACATAAATTTCGTATTGTGGGGATACTTTATGTCATTTTGACATTTATTTTTTTGTTTGTTCTGGTGTCATTTTATTCGAAAATGCTGTAAAAGACATAAAATAAAAATTTGTTTTAAGAACCTTTTTGGTCATGCGAAGATAATGTAACAAACTGACCATAAGCCGCACTCCCAAAAGCATCGCCTGCTCACACACAAACATATTTCATGGTCATAAAAAGGTCCTTACTTCACTTAAACGCACACGAAACTAAGCGCATTTGCATGAGTATTCTGCCACACATGGATGTATGTGAAATTGAGACATAACTGTAGACATATTCCTCGGAATGTTCCGAACCGTATACTCAAACATGCTCCACATAAAACATTCAGAAAAATGTGGACTGAGTGAGAAAAGTCTGCACATCCTTGCTCAGGACATGCTTGTCGTTCCACTCTATTGTATTTTTTGGCATCTCTATGGCTTTGTTGCTGTTTTTTTTTTTTTGTTTTTTTTGTTTTTTGCTGAGGTTAGATGCGAATGACTTACATAGTTTTACAGAGAGTTTGAGATGTAGGAACTGAACTGTTGGAGCAGTATGGGTTGCTTCGATACCCTGTGTTGAGTCTATACTAAACAGTTTTATTGTGAAAGGAAAGAGAGATATGTCGCTTAAATCTAAGTTGGTTTCGTATGGTTCGGGATCATGCAGATGTACATGTCGGTTTGACTTTTTCTGATTCTAAAGGAAGAGGTTTATGTACACAGGGAAGGATTCAGCTGAAAATAATATAAAAAGATTTCTGCACATTTACATTTAAAAAATGTTCATAATTGAATATTTAAACAGCTTGAAGGCAATTGCTGAATGCTATATCGAGTTCAGGCCTAAAAGTTTTGTCTGGAGGTGAACCAACTTACTGGCCCACGGATCTCAATAAAACACCCGATCTCATAGATTTTGCAGTTATGAAGAGCATAACAAGAGAACACATCATTGTTACTCCTTCCCTCGACCTCTCATCGGACCACTCCCCCACAATTCTTACAGTTTCCAACATTCCCTTGAACCCGGAAATCTCTTACCATTTCCCAAACAGGCATACAAATTGGTTGAGGTACAAGATGTACATAAGCTTTCATCTGTGGCAAAACTGTTCTTTCAAAACCCAAATGAAATTCAGTCTGCCATCAACGTACTCACTTCCACAATGACAACAACAATGCTAAAACAAAAAATGACTCCTCATGTCATATTGAATCCCTAATCAAAGAGAAAAGGAAAGCGAGAAGACGATGGCAAAAGCACAGATCTCCCTACCTCAAAGCTCGTCTCGACCAGTGCAAGTCAAAACTAAGGTCAACTCCGGATGAAAAGAGAGAAATCTCCGAAGCCCGCTATTTATCTCGTCTAGGAGCCACACAAAAAACTGACTGTAGCCTGTACAAGGCCACAAGGCAACTACAGCGTCCTATAATACAGCAGTCTTCAATACGGATGAAAGATGGAGGATGGGTAAGGAGTAGTGATGAAAAAGTGAAAGAATTTGCTAATCATCTGGAAGAAGTATTTACTCCTAACTATACGATCTTTCGTGTGAATCCAACGATCATTTCAGCTAGGAGCTAGTCTATCTCCCTTAAAGAAAAATGTTCTCTCGTTGAAAATGAATAAACCTCCTGGACACGATAAAATAACAGCGAAAATGATTTCAGAACTCCCCCACAATATCCTCAAATTAGTTTAATGCTATACTTCGAATTGGATACTTTCCTCGATCATGGAAGCTGTCTGAAATAATAATGATCTCAAAACCTGGAAAGGAACTGTTACAAATTACATCCTATCGACCCATAAGTTTACTCTCTATTTTATCTAAACTGTTTGAAAAGATCTTTCTCCAAATGTTGTGCCCCCATATTGAAGCAAACCATGTAATATCCACGCACCAGTTTGGGTTTCGCAAGGGTCATGGAACGACAGAACAAGTACACCGTATAGTAACCCAGATCAGAAAAACATTCGAAGATCGGAAATATTGCTCAGCTCTCTTTATAGACATCTCCCAAGCCATTGATAAAGTGTGGCATGAAGGCCTTATTCACAAAATAGTCCCTTCTCTACCGACAAATATCCACAAGCTCCTGGAGAGCTATCTGAAGGATCGATCTTTTGTAGCGAAATAGAAGGACTCTGTTTCAACTCAAAAAAAAGTTTCAGCAGGAGTTCCGCAGGGCAGTATACTAGGCCCTATACTATATACCATCTACACCTCTGACATGTCTGTTCATTCCCCAATTCAAACCTCAACTTTCGCTGATGACACTGCATTCATGAGCATTAGCACTTGCCCATTAATGGCTTCTATACAACTGCAGTCTCATATACACACATTAGAATCTTGGCTCGAAAAGTGGAAGATAAAAGTAAATGCCTCTAATAGTGTACAGGTTACATTCTCTTTTAGACAGAACAATTGCTCAGCCCTCACTATTCAGGGTAGTACCATACCCATTCATAACCATGTCAAATATTTGGGTATTCACCTTGACCGACGTCTCACCTGGAAAAATTACATTGACTCAAGAATCATACAATTGAAATTAAAAATGGCTCAACTCCACTGGCTTATTGGCTCCCAGTCTACTCTCAGTTTGGAAAATAAAATCACCATCTACAAAACCATATTGAAGCCAATATGGACATACGGCATCCAGTTGTGGGGAACGGCATCGGCTTCTAACATAAATAAGCTACAGAGAAGACAGTCAAGAATACTGCGCCAAATTTGTGGTGCCCCATGGTATATTAGGAATTATAACATACAAAAAGATTTAAACATTCCTTATATTTCCGAGGAAATAAGAAAATTAAGCAGGTCATATGTATCGAAGTTGTCCTCCCACTCAAACCCACTCGCTCAAAACCTTCAACATTTTCCCGGTCATATACGGCTAAGAAGAAAGGACACGCTAGACTTGGTCCGGTGATAAAAAGTTCGGCTCGCCAAAAATAAGATCTGGCAATGGCAGGATACTTTAGTTTAAGATATGATTAAGATTTGAATACTTACTGTTAATTTCAAAAGAAAGATTCAATAAAGAAAATGAATGGAAAAAAAGCAAAGAGCTTGTATCCACGGAGTTTGCACTTATTGTGACATTTTGGGTAGACCGAAGAGGTTCACCGATTAAAAAATTACCTCATGTCTTTCCCAGGAAATGTTTTACCTCAGAACTGTTTTCGCATTACCAATGTTAATTCCCTTTTTGGCTAATGTGTCTGCTTCTTCTGTTGACCGACGTCCATGTCGGCGTTCTAAGTATGTTCTCCACAGGTAAAAATTCTGTAGGAGCAAGATATATCTTCTTGTATATCGGTTGACCTTGCCACCACTTTCCAATTTTCCTCGTTTTTGGTCATAATATCTATTACATTATCGACCACAATTGGGTCTACCACTATCGCTAATTCCTGATGATTAGACAGCCAGCGGCTACATGAGGAACGAGACGGTGTGGCCCCCTTTGCAGATTCTATTCAAGTACTTTCTGAAATACCCATGCCCTGCAAGTAATAGTTTACTTTCTCACACTGTCATTACACTCATTGCCTAATGCTTAATATGGGCCTTGTCGTCCACCACACTCGGTGCCCCTCCGATCTTGTCAAGATCTAATGGTCTGATTCCTGAGTGACACCACAACATCGTCGGATATCTTAATTATATATATTCCTTTGAAAATAGATCTTCTGGGGTTATATCTGCACTGCGGTGGCCAGTACGGTGCCTTTGCCCTCTTTTTCACCCTGAAGGATTCAGTCCAAATTTCGCACCTATAGAGGTATTCTAAGGGCAATCTCCATCAGAAGCCTGCTCATACTTGGAAGCAGTCGTCCGATGTTTAGCATTAGACGGTTCACTTGCACTCTCTTCTTTATGTCCAAATCTAATGCGAGCCTTTAAACATATTGGACTTGGGCTGAAAACGCAAATCTCGGACCCAGCCGTATCTCCGTTGTCTACATATGAGACGCCAGATTTAAGCCATGAGCATCAAACCAATCTCTGATTCGAACCATTGTGCATAATTCGTGCCGCTAGCGGTAATAACTATTGTGATGTTCACTTCGTAGCCCACTGGAAATGTATTCTCCAGCATTCCAATTCTTGAGATTATGGGGGCGGTCCGAAAACTGGCCGACCTGACATATAGATTTTGCCGATAGTTTGACAAAATTTGTTTTCGTGAAAAGTGCCAACCTTATTAAACATATGTTTTAAGTTTCATTCATATCGTTGTTTAGTATTATTATTTGAGGCATCAAAAATAAACGATCTCAGTGAATTTGCAAACACGCAAAAAATGGTCACCGTTATGTAATTCAATATTTCCATTTGAAAGGTCCCAGTCCAAACAATATTAAAGCCGATCTAGATTCTGCTCTGGGGGAGTCTGCTCCTTCGTTTTCGAAATGTAAAATATTGGGCAGCAGAGTTTAAACGAGGCCGTACGAGGTACCAAGATGAACACCGTAGTCACCGACCAATTGAGGTGTCCACGCCAGACACAGTTAAGATAATCCACAAAATTGTATTGGATGACCGTCGGCTCCTAGCTGAAATGATCGTCTGTGAGCTAGTTGAAATGATAGGCATTTCAAAAAGTGTTATGCACTCGTATTTGATCAAAGATTTGAATATAAAAAAGCTGTGAGTAAGATAGGTGCCGCGCTTGCTTTCAATAGACCAAAAACAGTGTCGTGAAGATGTTTCAGCAGAGTGGTTGGCAAAGTTTTACCGCAATAAAGCCGAATTTTTGCGTCGATTTATAACCATGGACAAAGATAATCAAAGCAGTGGACTGAAATGAGAGAATCGTATCCAAAGAAAGCTCCAGTTCACACATCTACCAAAATTAATAAATTAAAGTTTAAATTGCTTCTTCACGCACCTTATTCGCCAGAATCAACTCCCCCGAAATATTTTTTGTTCCCAAACCTGAAAAAATGACTCGGTTGTAAAACATGAAGAGGTGGAGTCTGCGGTTGATGGCTATTTTAAGGTGTTGGACAGTTCTTACTATAAACAAGGTATAGAAGCTATTGAATATTGCTGAAAACTGTGTATCCAGCTAAAAGAAGATTATGTTGAAAAATATAGAACATTTTTCTCAAATTTTTTGTGCCTTCTTTGTTAGGTCAGCTAGTTTTGGGACTGCTGTTGTACATTGTAGCTGACGTGCCAATGGTCTGGTCCCAGAAAGAATTTGTTTCCTCCTTGGTCCCCCGCTTGTGTTATAAAAAAACTCCAGTAGGTGAAATGGGTCACCTACTGTACTTTATCAATTGCCTCCATCACATACATCGGTGCTTAAATTGCAGAACTGGCAGGTCGGAGACAGCGGTTTGGTGGACAAACTGCGGCTAGCTTATACCACGTAATCAATAGAGACGCGATTAGCCTCTCCAGCAGCTAACCAGTCGTATTCATGCATAATGGTCTACATGATGATAGCCGTTCGGCATCGCTCTCTCCTTTAACTATGAGCCCCAATTGTCCCTTTGCGACTTCTGGAATAATGTATTCCTCCAGACAAGCGCTGTACATAAGCCATGATAGATAGGGCCATGGAACAGTAATCTTTTTTATTACTTAAAATACTACTACAATATACCATTAGGACCAGATACCTTTTCGGACCGAGGGCTGATGTTATGGGCTATATTGTTATTGAGCTATAAGTGAAGTATGCTCAATGATATCATCAATGTGGTCACTTTCCTTCCAAATCTTATGTGAAAGAAAGAGAGCTGTCACAAAGTTTTCCACTAAGTTTTCATCCATCGAATCAACTGCGTAGTTTTCATCCAGCTTCTCCATAACTATTTTGTATTCAAATCCGGAAGAGTCTTTATTAAAGTGAGGTGGCGCACCAATAGCAATACAATAAGAAGCTCAAAAAACCTTTTTTAATGAATGCATTTTATTATGTGTTTTATGCATTTATATTTTAAGTATATGGAAAATTCAGTTTTATTTTATATGGGCTTAAAGATAACAGACTGTAAACGACCTCCTCGCTCATTCACGCATATGCAACACCTGATCAGAAAATTATTCATTGCGGGATCGCCTCAATTATTCTTTCAGTGAACTACTTCAATTCAGTCAAATTCCAGGGTTTTGTTTTGTGCACCTCATGCTTGTCTGGTCAGGTGAACTTCGGGGCCAGCGGAAAGCTGAGTTTCTGGATATTCATTTGTTTGAGAATTTTTGTTAGAACTTTGACATAACGGGTCTGGCTATGTGTGCAGTTGTTCTATCTTGCTGTTGCAATGTGTCTTGCGCTTTTAAACTTTTGCACCTACGACCAGCAATATTGTCGCTTCAGCGGTATCGTTTTCAGCATCGTCTTCTCGCAGCCTTGTCTAATTCCACTCAAAACCTGTCTCATTCCAGCCGTCACATCTATAGCGTGTTGAACTTCGAAGCGCTTTCTACCAACATCTGCGATAAGTATAGAGGCATTTAACTAGCGCAGATGCGCACATTCGTCTTCCAACATACTCTCATTTGTATTTTCCATATCACTTGATACAAAAGTGAATGATATATACTGCTGATCGCTGCTCATGTGAATTGCCAATACTTTTCAGTCCGCAATTTTATACCGGATTTTCCCGGAAATCAGAGTTAAGGTTGGTATGATTCCTTCGCAACCTGGTGGTCTGCGACAATGAGTTTGTGCTATGCATATCCAATTCTGACGTTCGGAAGCTAAAATTGACTGAGACTTTGAAGTTACCACCGATCTCCAAAAATGCATCTCTTATTTCCTAACGTTTTTCTAACATCTTTCCGATTTCGTCAGTGCTGCCACTGTGTGCCAAATAGCAGCTCATTAACGTAACCTCCCCAACAAAGCAGTTCCTGTTGCGCTTTCTCTAAAGACCCGAGAACTCCATTTATGACAATGAATATAAGGTATTATAAGTCATTATGTTTCCAATAGATTACTTCCGTAATGGTTCTCGTTGTATAAGTGCGGCCGGGTTATGCTGGATGGCTTTAGAAAGACAAAGTTTCGGACTCTTCAGTTACTACGGTTTTGTTGTCGACTCAGTACTGGCCCAGCTAGGCGGCTGAGTCTATCATGAGCAATTTTGGTTTCATCTAATCCGATCCAAGAATCTTGATACCAAATATTTACCACACCCAGAAGCTAAACATTGCACAAAAAAAACCATTTGGAACTAATTGAAAAGAGCTAAATGCCATATGGATATACGCTGGATATCTTCGGACAAAAAAAAACCTCATAGACCGAATTTTCAGTGGCTGGTCGTGTTAGTGGCCATGCCGATATTGACGGTCAAGAAGGTTTTGCTGGAATTTTTGTTGAATTTGGCATAAAATGTTCTACTTTAGGCTGTTTCCCTCTGCCAAGCTTTTAATTCGGATCTGTACTATCAACAATCGGACTGCTTGAGGTAAGCAATCGCCCAGGAGCGGAGCTTTGGTCAATTTAAGAGAAATTGTTTTCCAACGGGACAACGTCAGACCACACATTGATAGTGACTCGTTAGAATCTGCGTGAGCTTAATTGTGAGGTTCTTGTACATCCGTCTTATACTCCAGGTTATTAACCAAGTTATTACCTCCCATTTCTGCCTATGGCGGGAGTTTTTGCTGAGAAAAATTCATTGTCTCAGTTTTGTTTCAATAGAGTCGAGGGTTTTTATAAGAGGGGCATAATGGAAATGGCAACAAGTTATCGAACAAAGCGGTGTATATTTGATCGAAATAAGATAATTTTAGTTATGATAAATAAAGCCTGCAATGTTATATAAAATGACTAGACTCCTTACATCTACATCTTACATTTTAACATCTGAATATACAAATTTTCGGACATTCGAAAAAGGCCTTTGAACTCATTTCTTCTGTCGCTCATTTCCCTCACACTTTTCAACTTTTATGGAATATCGGTTACGGTCCCCACATCGCATTTAGCGTATTATAGAATTTTTTGTAAAGACAAACTAAACATAAGTTGTGTATTATAGTAGTAGTTTACTGCTATTGTTGTTACTATCGCTCCCTGAGTCCTTTGCATCCAAATACACCCAAAAAAAAAAAACCTACCACCACACACGAAATATGTACATGAGCAGATATAGATTTTGCAGGGTATAAAAACGCATTCGTTTGAAATAATGCTGTTGGCATTACTGTAAGAACTTCCGGTACGTATCCAGTGAATCCCTAACCGACACACTTTGCATGTGTGTGTGGGTGGGGGTGTATGAATGACAAATAAGATCTCGATAAATACATCGGTGTATTGGAATGATTGCGAGTGTGTGGCACCACAAGTAAACCATTTAAAAACCCCCAATTCGAAACTTAAAGCATAAATCTTGCATAGGGATGAAAAGTTGAAATACCGTTAGAATTGGTTTCACTTGCGCTGGTCGCCGTGCGGACACTAACGTTGATAAGTCGTGGAGCAGTACTAAGCAAATTGTGTGAATAAAAAAAAAAATGTCAAGAACTGAAAATCCCCAAAATAGAAAGAATTGTTTGGCTTTTTTCAAAAGCCCCTCTTCCTCTGCGTAAAATGCATTGCACATAAGTATTCGATATTGTTCATAGAAGTTAGTCTGACCATGATCATGTATATAATTTTTTTTTTTGTGTACTCGTATGTTAGTGTTGTTAGCAATGAGTATTTCGTAAAAGCTTACTTTGCTATATGGTAACTCTTTAATAGGATTTATTGTTTGTTTTTTGGTTGTTGGTGTTTTCCTTTCCCTGGAACTGTAGTGGTCCATTTCCTGGCTAGTGTTTGTCTTCCATTTCTGGTGGTGTCTAATCAAAATCACATACTTTGCAACCTGTGAAGACGTATCGGTAGTATGTGGGTGCTTATATTTAATTAGTGGAGTAATTCATGAGAACATTTAAATTTTCAGTATTTCGTAATCTAGTAAACTGATTTCCCGCAAGCACCGATTTTGATAGGACTTCTTTCTTCAATAAGTGCATTAATTAGCCTTTGGGACGACTAAAATCACATTGCATTGGCGCTGATATACAGACTGTGAATCGGTAATCCAACAACTCTGGCTCTCCTGGACTCTACCACTGGGACAATTGGGCTTTGGTTTCGATATCATAACCCATGATTCGTCACCAGTTATAACTCTTTTAAGTAAATCTGGATCATCCTTGACGTCATTCAACAATTCCTGAGCGATCCTCATGCGACTCTGTTTTTGGTAAAAATTCAGCAATTTTGGAACTTCGCTGCCACACACTCCATGCCCAAAACTTCCGAAAAGATTGCATGGCATGAGGCAACCGATATGCCGACATCCTCAGCACCTTTTCTAATTGTGGCTCGACGGTTCTCCATAACAATTTTCCTCACTTTCTCAACATTTTCATCGGTTATAGATGTGCTGGGGTCCAGAACGAGCGTCGTCATTCACATCTTCTTAGCCTTCTGTGAACAACATGTATCTTACCGTATGCCACTGTCAACATTTCAAGTTTTGTGAGCACTTAAGGTAATTCCATTTTTTACACAAAACTTGATGAAACTTCTTTGACCCATTTTTTCGATAGCAGAAAATCGCACACTTGTCTTATTTATGCCTCTTACAAACAAAGTAAACATGCTACATGGATAAAACCGTCAACATATTATCGAGACGGCTATATCAACATAAAAAGAATAATAATCGAAATTCGTATGTACGTAGCCCGCAAAATTTGAAAATTCACCTTATTTTTTGAACACACCTCGTATCTCATTTAAGGAATGTAATAAAAAAAAAATTCAATAAAATTTCAATATTTCTGGGATACTTTTTTTTAATAAGTAAATTCGGTTCTTTTTCTTAAAGTGAACTTCAAACGTTCTGTTCCAGTAATTTAGTTCGAAGAAATGGCCACAAAAATACAAACTACTGGAAAAATTCGCTTTTTGGGATATCATCTGGATTAAGAGGTTTCCTTAAAAAAATTCAGACGTCGGAAGTAATGCAAATCCGAAAGTGACAGGTCGGGGCACTACATGGGGTGGATGTAACTATAGGTCCCATGCAGGCTTCAATATTTTTTGCTAAGTCTGCAAGGATGTGTGAGGTTTAGCGTTGTCATGGTGGAAAATAACGCATTTGCGGTTTCCTAATGCAGGCCTTTTATCTTCCAACATTTCATCAAGCTTCGTCAATTGTGAACAATATACATATATATCCACTATCGTGGATCTCTATAAAAAAATTTAAAACTTGGAAAAGTCTAATATTTTGACACATATTTTGACTTATGGTACTACAAATATGGATTAATCTATTTCCAAAATTAGCATGTTATAACACGTAAGTTCTGTAAGTTAAATTTTATCCTTTAAATTTTATCCTTTTTCCTTTTATCGCACCATTGCACTAGGACTAGGACAACGGCACGTCCTTTTGCGATGACAGTACCTATATGTACATCATTTTGTTTTTGTCGGCATTTCTTGAATTTAAATTTTAATTGTACATGGTTACATTTGTTCGATATACGTAGTAAACGATGATTGGAAGGTTCAGGTTGTTTTACCTAATCTTTCCATAAAGTAATCCAACAACGCCTGGCTAATCTATTTAAAACATTAACTAGTTCTGAACGTAAAAAATTTGAAACAGCGACAACATAAAATATTCCTGAAAATAATATTGCAGACCAAATAGCGTTATGCCCTTATATGTGCCAATAAATTTGATAGTGGTCCAAATCCAAAGTCCAAAAAATTTAGTTACTCAAATGGCTATTTAACAACAAAATATTAATTTTTCTAAGTAATACTAAAAATAACAGTTGAACTAAATTTTACATTCTTTTATAGGGTGATAATCGTAGTTGTTTTAAAAATCGAATAAAACACTCAAATTTGCATCATGTATTAAAAAAAATTTGGTCCCTCCCATTTAATTTTTAAAGATAATTTCATGTAAATGTTGTCCGCGACTCCGTCTCAAAATGTCCATTCGGAAGGTCCATTTTTTCGTCACCTTTCCGATCATTTCGGCTTGTATTCCACGAATAACGCGTGCTATGTTATTCTGTAAGGCTTTAATAGTGTTCGGTTTGCCCACATAGACTAACGACTTGACATAACCCCCCAAAATGAATTATCAAAAGGCGTTAAATCGCAAGATCTTGCGGACCAACTCACAGAGCCAAATCGAAAGATAGCTGTTCACCAAATTCATCCCTCAACATATCCATTGTTTCACGAGCAGTGTGGCATGTTGCACCATCCTAATGAAACCCCATGTCAACCAAGTTCAACTCAGCCAATTGTGGCAAAAAAAAAAATCGCGTATCATGGCTCGATATCGTTCGCCGTTGACGGTAACGTTTCTTCCACGTTTTGTTTGTTTACGTATCCGTTCAGCAAGAAATGAGCCTCATCGCTGAACACAATTTTTCGATAAAACAGCGGATTTTCATTGAGCTTTTGTAAGGCCCATTCGTCATTCCATGATGAAATGGCAGAGTATACTGTACACTTTTCACTTTGACAGATGACGTTTGGACGCCATTACCAACCAGTGCTGCCAACCTAAAAAACTTAAGTCCTTAAAAATCGCCCTATATTAATTCCGAGAAGATGCTTACGAAACTTTTTTGGTTATCTACCATACGGTAATTTGGTCATCAAACCACTTATTAA
This sequence comes from Philornis downsi, assembly GCA_019455685.1. Lineage (NCBI taxonomy): Eukaryota > Metazoa > Arthropoda > Insecta > Diptera > Muscidae > Philornis > Philornis downsi. The sequence goes on along the minus strand of JAHXMU010000683.1, from coordinate 4,685,714 downwards.
TGTGGTATAATTGAATATATTTACAAAATCGTTTCTTTTGGAAATTTTCTACATGAATTCGCACCTTAAAAGTTACGAAAGCAACCACAAACACAAAAAAGTCAATTTTCTAACAGCGAATATTCATAAAACCTATTTTTTGCCTAGTGAAATTTGTTAAAATGCAAATCGTTAAATAAAATTAAAATAAAAAATAAAAATAAAAATAAAAACAATCATAATTATTTTCACACATGCGATATAATAATTAATTAACATTTCAATGTTTCCAGAAGATGTTTTTCAAAACCTGAATCGAGGGAATTGTTAATAGGCAAACAGCTGGTATTTGTGAAGCGTTTTTAAATTGGTTGCAAAGGCATAACTACTCCTTAGTCTAGGAGATTTGCAGGTTCTTTACATAGCTGTTTTGTGTATATTAATAACCCCACATTGTGGCGAGAGATCGTTGATCATTTTCGCCTTTATATTTAATGTACTTCTTTGTTCAAAAAGTATTCTATCTTTCAAAAAATGTTTATTTATTTATTCATCGCCTTCAAAGTATTTCCCCCAGGACACAATTCTTAGCGAAAAACTCATGAAGCGTCAAAGCAAGGCATTGTCGTGGTGTAAAAAAATAGTTGTTTGCTAATAAATCTAGATATAGCTTCACGCAAATGATTCGATTTGTCATGTATATTGTTGGCGTAGGAAGAAATATGTCAGAACAAAAAGTGGCCGATGCCACACCTCATTTATAAAATTGATTTCAGCGGCTCAAGTACCTAACTGATCATTATAAAAAGTTTACAAAATAATATCAATCACCGAAATGCAATAAGTTGTATCAGGTAAAAAGTATGAAAGGGGCGTGTTTCCGCCCATATGCTTTAATATTTTAAACGGCTGTATCTCATGAACTGTAAGAGTTATACAGATGACGTTTGTTAAATGTGCTTAAAGAATACAGTAAAATATATCTTTGAAAAAGCTGGCTCATCAGCCAAAATGCAGGCTTCATTGGTTGAACCAAACCACAAAAGGCCGAAGATCGTGAAGTCGACCGAAGATATCTATAATTTGTTGGGATATACACTTTATAATTTACATCGATATATAAGTTTTTATATATTTTATAACGCAGTCAAAGCAATTAATTTATGGTAGCGTTGTGACAACATTTTGAAAGCATTTGAAGTGAAAATCATATCTTTTTTGCTCAGAATAGGGAAATGTTTCTACAAGAGGCTGTGCCAGGATTTACATATGCTTATCTAATGCAATGAATTACATAACAATTTATTATGAAATTGGCGCATCTAAAAATAGGGGTTGGAAGAAAGAGATATTCCGCCTGATAGCAGCTAAATGACAGGGAGCCTTAATTTGTTGTGTAGACTGCGAGGTGTGTTCAAAAAATAAGGCGAATTTTCAAATTTCGCGGGCTGCGTACATTCGACTTTCGATTATTGTTTTTTTATGTTAGTACACTTATTTGTGACAGGCATAAATGGGATAAGTGTTTTGCGTATTCGTCGAAAAAAAAATGGATCGAAGAAGTTGCATCAAATTTTGTGTAAAAAATGGAATTAAGTGCTCACAAACACTTGAAATGTTCACAGTGGCATACGATGAGAGTACTCTGAGTCGAAAAAATGTTTATAAGTGGTACACGCTTTTCACAGAAGGCTAAGAAGATGTAAATGACGACGCTCGCTCTGGACGCCCCAGTACATCTACAACCGATGAGAATGTTGAGATACACGTCGAGCCACAATTAGAAAAGGTGCTGAGGATGTCGGCATATCGGTTGCCTAATGCCATGCAATCTTTTCGGAAGTTTTGGGCATGAAGTGTGTGGCAGTTCTGTACTATTTTCCAGAAGCAACTATTTGCTGAAGTATAACATGATGGACAGATTTCTAACTGTCTGTAACCAGGTAACAATCACAACTGAGCAATTCAAAATTTGACTTAAAATCGGTGTTAGCCTGTGTTGTAATTTGTTCAGTAGCATCGCTAATGAAAGTCCGCACTGGAATACACTCTTTAAACAGCATTTTGATACCATAATTTGCTAATTCCAATGCTCCTAACTCCCCCCGTTCTTCAAATTTTACAAAAGTATGCGTGGGTGTTGGGATGTACTGAAGTTGGTCAGACTTTACATTAATCGATAATGAAAGTTCGCAACTTCTTAGGAAACATACTCTAGACAACGTTTTGTCACGGCAATTTTGTTAACTCTAACAACACCCCTCCTTCTTCAAATTTTATCCAGTGTAAAAGTGTGCGTTTTGTGCGGATACACAAAGATTGGTATTTGTTTTGTACTTGATTTCGTTCCCAAACTTCTTTCTGCTGCTGCTGGTTTCAAGTTACAATGTTGCTGTATGTGTGAGTGTATGCGTAGTAAAACTTCAAATTGAATTATTGTATTTATTTAAAAGAGAAAAATTGTATTTTGTTAGAAAAAATTTTTTTTTTATTTATATATGTTATGCATTTATTGTATTTTTGTTCTTTGTTTCACAGAATTCACTGGTACCCCTGCATGTAACTCTCTTGGTCCAGATTTCACATTACAGAAACTATTTTTTTCGTTAGCACTATTTTGTTTTTTTTTCTATTCTCTTGAATTTGTCCATTCTGCTGAACTTATCTGTTAAGTTTGTGGAATTGAATTATTCAATCGTATTTCATTTTATGCCAACTGATATAATGCAACTAGACAATGCGTTTATACATACACTCACGGCGTTGTATGCGTGTTGGTACGAAAACTTTCCTACGAAAATTTCATATATTTTGATTTGAGCAACTCAAATAATTGTTTCCATGGTTTTTGAGTGGGCTATGTGTCACATAAATAGGAAATTAGATGCTAAGATTTACTTAAATGTTCAAAGGAAATTAGATTTGAGGCAAAATGTGACAGATGTTATTTCACATCTTTGTTTGTTTTATTAACAGGAAAGATTTATTATATTTCCGTTGAGGCTGGAAATTCCATAAAACAAAAACGTTTCTTGATACAAGGGCGGCCCCAAAACTAGCTGACCTAACAAGTCAAAAAAAAAAAAAAAATCCCCATATCCTTTCCTTTAGATTGAATAGTAATCGCCCTCTTTGGACATGATTCACCCATTCTAGTCCACTGCTTCGACTGTTTCTTTGTCTCAGATGTCTCAGATAAACCCATGTCTCATCCTTGGTTATAAATTGACGCAAAATTTCAGCTTTATTGCGGTGTTTTTGATCTATTGAAAGCAAGCGCGGCACCCATTTTCTCATCTTTAATAACACTTTTTGAAACACCTAGCGTTTTAGCTAGCTCATGCACTTTCTGCCAATGAATATCCAATACCATTTTTAGGATTTTCTTAACCGCGTCTGGCGTGGATACCTCAATTGGCCGACCACTATGATGTTTGTCTTGGCAGCTCGAAGGGCCTTCTTTAAATTCTGCTACCCAATATTTTACAGTCGTAAACGAAGGAAAGAAAGGTTATCGGTTTTCATTGACCATTGACATTTTCAAAATTATGTACATTCAATAACGAATATTTCAGCTTAGAAATATGTAGCAAACTTCGTTGTAGAAAACTTAATTTGTACTGTTTCATTTCCTAAATTAGGATATAAAGTGTAACAGTCAGTTCAAAATATTAGTCCAATGTAAACTGTTTCATGGATTCGGCAGAGTTCCTTTTTTCATATCCTAATAGACCAATTTTCTCTACAAAAGACAAAATTTTATTTTAGAATAATTTTTTACACTAATAATCAATTAAATAATCTTATTTTTATATAGTTGTAAAAGTATGCAGAAATTGTAATTTATGGTTATTCTGCTTGTTTGCAACTTTGAAATGTATGCCAACGCAGGTCCAATATAAAATTTTTCAGGCTTTACGCAGAAATAAGATCTGTTAGGAAAAAAATTCACAATTTTTTTTATTTGGTGTGAAAAACATCAGTACAAAATCGTTACAGTCGGAGAGGGTCTACCGAAAACTGTTTCATTGGTAAAAATATTTTGACAGATGTACTACATACGAGTATACGTTTATTATATATTTTATTATAAATGATATTTATACCACATATAGTATATACATATATATTCATTATAAATAAAAATATGACCAGTTTAAATTACGCAGTTATATCGAATCAAAGAAGGAGCTCTGTGGCAGATATTTGTGTAAAATCCCATACAAAAATACAATCCGATACAGAATGTGATTTGTGCAATTTTTAGAATGCAACATTTTGTTGCGCAAAGAAGCTGAATTAATTTTAAAATAGATTTTCTGTTGCTGAAACGTTTTGAACGTTGCATAAGGACTTCGGCAAACAGAGTTTATCGGAAAGAAATGTTTAGAGGCATAAAGAGTTAAAAAAATTCCGAAACAGAGTTGGAGACGAAGAGCAGCCCGGATGACCATCAATCTCTACCAGTCAATGTCGCGTCCAACAAATCCGAGATCTGCTGGTCAAAAACCGATGACTAAGAATCGACACTTAGAAATCTTGCTGATGATGTTGGTATTTCAAAGGAATCAATCAAATCCATCTTAAAAGAACTATTCAATCAATCTTTTCTATAAATCTGTAAAATCTGTAAACAGTCAATTTCCCACCAATCAATTAAACATCGCGGCAAAAGTAAAACCCAACATAAAAGATCTCGAATAAGCAGCAACCATTTTCGCCAGAACACCTTAATATATAATATATACTCGTATAATATAAAGTGTGATAAAGGAGCGTTTTTAAAAGTCAAACATAATCGGTTCAGCAAGAAAAATTTTACTCATGCAATGACTGGATTCATCTTTGAAATAACGGACATTTCCTCTGTTTTTTTTAACAATTATGCAATTTATGTGGTAGCTAATAAATATAGGAAGGGCCATCAGAACTCGCAATTTTCTTAAATGGTTAGGTAGCCACTTAAGAACACAACTGCAAGTGTTGTTAAAAAATATTTTAAAAAATACGAATTTTCGATGGAAAGCTTATATTTCCACTAGATGGTTTTACTTTGCATTGCATAATTACGATTAGGTTACACTACATGGCGCTAGAAAGATGAGATTTCGATCGATCAATTTTTGTGATTCGATTCGATCGGACATTTTGTGATTACTTGACTCAGTATCGTTTGAGCACGTGTCAAATTGAACGTAAAGAGAGTATACGCCATATTCCTTACAGATTTTCTTCGATAAAGTCGAAAACACGACGCCTGAAAATGTAAAAAGTTAATGGGTCTAACATGCGTAATTTTAATACTGTTGGTTCCGTTCAGGTAATTTTGATGTCAAAGGATGAAAGGGGTCGCAAATGTGAATAAAATAATGGAAATGCCATTAATGGGAATCACATTACTACAATCATGTAAGTACTATTTCGATTGCCCAGGAGCTAAAATTTGCTTGGTTTTACTCTGTATATAAAATATGTATATAAAAAGATGCTCAGTGTAATGGTGCCACACGAGTTAATGCAAAAACTTCATGCACTGAATTTCCATTTTCGACTAGCTGATCAATTACAACAAAATCGACTCATTCCAGAAGTGGCTGATGACGAGTTATGAGAAGTGGGTCTCTTAAGATAATGCCAAGCGAAAACGGCCGTGGCCGACTGGCAGTGAGACGGCGCAAACGGTGCCAAGGCTTTCTGACGGATAACGGTCTGGAAGGTTCTGTCGTGTGTATTTGTCGGATAATCATCTACAATGAGCTGCTCCCCTGCGGGAAAATTCTTAATTGGTTACTGTAATATTAACAACTGTGACGTCTGAAGAAATCAATCAGAATCAATCCGAAGAATCAGAAGCAGCCACCTTTGGAAAAATAACAGGTGAAGGAGAGTTTTATTCCTTCAGTACAACAACAGGACACATTCATCGATAATGACCCTCCAAAAGCTATGGGGGCTTGGTTTAAGGGTTCTTATGAATACAACTTATAGTCGGGACCTGACAGCAAACAATTACTACTTGCCTCTCTATGAAGAATGATTTTGCTTTAGAAAAATTTTCTCGAGAGAGATGCTAGTGAAAATCGACTATCCTTGTTTTTTCCAGTAGGGGCAAGGATTTCTATGCGAGAGGCACTATGGAATTACTTCCAAAATAGAAATAAGTTATCAAACATTACTGTGCATAGTTGAATTAAATCGAATGATTCAAACTATGCTAAATAAAGCCATAAATAAAGTCATACAGAAAAAAATTTTTTATTTTTTTTTTTACTATACCTTATACGAAAGGATTACATTTTGACAAGACCACTGATCTGGCGATGAGTCAATACAGCATCTATGACACTGTACCACAGATGTCGTAATTGCGACAAATTGCAACAGCAGGAGAAAATTAGTCATAAGCAGGCTAAATTCAACTTCTGAAAAAATTACCCTTTTCAAAATTTTTGTACAATAGCATTTTAATCATTTATTGACTCTGTAAAGGCTACGTGTGTATGTTGTGGTAATATATAAAAGTTCAGAAACTTTTTAATGTGCCGTCATAAATACGGGTGTGGTTATATAAAAATACCAAAAAAATTGGAATTTTTGCTGGAAAAAACTTGAAAAAACAAAAAGAAGATGCTGTGAGGAGATGACGTATGAATGTAGCTCGGGATATTGGTCACACAATTCACGCTGGGACATACACGAAAAAAGAAAGATCGCAGAGGAATTTGGAGTACGTGAGCTTATTAGATGATCTTACCGTCATAAAAGGATATGTGGCAGAATACATATACATTCGTATATATAGGTATACACTGCTGCTTACATGAAGAGCGCCCCCCTAATCATTTAACAATAGTGACTCCTATTTAAAGTACACTTCATATAACGGTTGAGTTTTGACTTATTTGTTTCTCCGACTTCCACACATCACCTACAACCAATTCCAAGCCATGGAGGTGCCCCGTTATTTTAATTCGCTCTTTTCTTTTAAATGAGTGAAAAATGTATTCTTTTTTGGTCCATTTGAATAGCACCCCTCACGTGGTAACCAGAATAAGTGTGAAAGTCTTTTGCAGATCATCATAAATCAGATCGGATTACAGTAATTGTGTACAATAAAATATAAAACAATCGATTTTAAGTAAAATGGGCCGAGCTTAATACTTGAGTGTCGGGGAAAGATCCAAAATCAATACCTACAAGGAGTGTGGACTTTCTATTCATCAAATCGCCAGAAAAACTATTAAAAGTTGCAATGTTATATCGACATATTTACGTGACACCGAAGGCTATGGAAATAATACATATATGAAAGACGGCTATTCTGAGATATGCCTCAAATCCACACGACTCTGTTGCCAAAATCAAAGCTGGCGTAAATGCAAGTGTATGAACGGTAAAAAGAGTTATTTTCAAAGCAAAGCTGAGACTTAAAAATAAACCACCGCTAGACAATCTCCGTAAGGAACGTCGCCTTAATTTTTGACGTACGACTATGACGTGGAGTAGAGAGTAGAATAGAGTTATATTCTACTACCTTCTCAATCGATTACACAGGCGGGAAGGTGGAGTTATGGTATGGGGTGCAATATCTTATTATGGCACAATAAAGCTCCAGCATCTCTCTGCAAAAATGACTTCATACAAAGCCGAGCTGGAAAAAACTTTCCCGGAAGTTAAAAATGTTTTCGAAGAGTTGGATTGGAAATTCCAGCATGATACGTGAAATATGATTTATAAAAGCACAACCAGTTCGTTATAATTATTATTTTGGGAAAAACGAGTTTAGAAAAATATTTAAAAGCGGATGCTATTTAAGTTCGCGGCACTGGTGTGCGGAATATGGAAATTAAGAGGAATTTGGAGTACGTGAGCTCCGTAGATGATGGATGTTTACCTTCAGAAGAGGACATGTATATATATAAATTTAAAACTGTATATATTCACACAACAATAGTGGTTGAAGATTGGTCCAGCAAGTATCTCCGCTATATATAGTCCCCCCAAACACAAAATAAGTTGTGAAATGTACAAGGAGGTCTTCAAAATACTTGGTAATACCTTTGTCGCTAGGCTCTAGGCTAACAACAACAAAAGGTCGTCAACTTGAATACGCAGCTGAATTAATGAACCTATACACGGTATCAAGTGCACAAACGACTTTTTGGCCAACAGACTGCAGCAAAATCCCCGATTTACTAGATTTTTGTGTGGCAAGAGGTATTTAAAAAGAGACAGTGCGATGTGAATCCATTTATGACTAGTGGTCTGACCACACCCCAGTAAAGGTAACTCTGGGCAAAAAACTATTGCACTCCATAATACACGAAATGACTCTCTTTCTCTTTCGACATTTGGTGAAAGCTAATGTAAATATACAAGTTGCTTTAAACTCAGATAACGATAAAATAAATGGAGTTGAGCAGTTTAATAATATCATCCAACAAGCAGCTTGGAATTCTATCCCTTCGAATGAAAAAATATACCCGAACAGAACAAAGTTTCATTGAGTATAAGAGAGAAAGTGGCTGAAAAGAGAAAGGCAAGGAAAAAATGGCAGAGAATTAGATATCCGCCCGATAAAGCGGTTATAAATAAGTTAACCAAAGAACTCAAAGAGATCTTAAGTGTGGAGGAATAGAATAACTGATAGAGATCTGGAAAATTTAGATGCAACTGCAGCTACTACTCTCTATATAAAGCAATAAAGCGTACGAACAGGTCCATAAAACACGATCTCCCTATTCGAACCACACAGAAGACATGAGCTAAAAGTGATTCTGAAAAAGTTGAAACTTTCGCAAAACATCTGGAGAAACAACATCTTATGAACAACATGGTAATGACACTTTTTTAAGTGAGCTGCACAACTTTCTAAATGAAGATTACCAGATGGACTTGCCCATTACACAAATTGCCACCTGCGAAGTTAAAAATATAATTGCTGACTTAAAAGACCGAAAAGCCCCGGGTTACGACTTGATCACTGATAAAGTCTTAAAAGAATTGCCTCAGGAAGGCTTACAGCTTCTAACAAGAATATACAATGCAATCATTTTAAAGTTGTACATTCCGCCACAATGGAAAATATCTCAGGTGAAAATGATACGAAAACCAGGAAAACCACCTTAAGAAACCTCCTCTTATAGGCCCATAAGCCATCTACCTATACCATCAAAAGTCCTCGAAATTTTATTTCTCCGAAGATTAAACCCTATGAAGAGTCCAAAAAACTAATACCTGATCACCAATTTGGTTTTACACAGGGACATGGGACGATTGAACAGGTTCATAGAATAGTTGAACTGATATATAAATCTTTCGACACGAAAAAGTATTGCAATGGGGCATTTCTGGACGTTTCACAAGCTTTTGATAGGGTATGGCACGAAGGTTTATTATTCAAATTGAAGAAACGAATTTCTTAATTTTTCTGAAATCTTATTTATCTGAACGAACCTTTTTTGTTAAACACGGCGAAGACATGTCGGACATGCTTAAATTGCATGCGGGAGTACCTCAGGGCAGCATTATTGGTCCTACCTTATATCTGATTTTCACTTCGGATCTACCCACAGAAGAAGGGACTCTTATCGAAACGTTTGCAGACGATACAGCTGTTCTTGCCACTGACGTTAACCCGGATCAAGCATCTAGAAAATTGCAAAAACATCTCGATACCATAACAAAATGGCTGCAGAAATGGAGAATAAAAGCAAACGAAACGAATTCGGTTCAGGTAACGTTTACACTTCGGAGAGGTGTATCTAGGCATTTATTTGGACAGAACACTGACTTGGAGAAAGCATATATTTACAAAAAGAATGGCCTTGGGGCTCAAACTAAGATCCTTAAATTGGCTTTTGGAAGGCAAATCCAAACTATCCCTAGATAACAAATTAAAAGTCTAGAAATGTGTCTTAAAGCCCGTATGGACATATGGAATCCAGTTGTGGGGGACTGCAGCAAACTCCAATCTTGAAATATTGCAACACTTTCAGTCCAAAGTACTGGAAACCATTACCGGCGCACCCAGGTACTTCTCGAATAAACAATTGCACAGAGAATTCAAAACAACCTTCATTAAGGAAGAAGTCCCAAAATTCTCCGCTAGATACATGAATCGTATTCAACAACATCCGAATTAGCTGGCGTCCAATCTGATGAGCGAAACACCATTATTTACCAGACTAAGGAGGAGAACCACACGGGACCTGGCTACTCAGGACGAATAGGGACACTCCAGGAAGTGTTCCCGAACAAAAATAAAATTTTAGTATATAAGTAGTATGTAGGCCAATGTAAATATTACTGTATGTCCGAGAACAGATTGTAATAAATTCCGAAAAATCTGAATAATAATGATTTGCCCTATACAATCTATAACGCCGTCTGAATCTGGCGTTTTGGGACTTTGTGATGGGGATAGGTTGATCTGACCTGAACATATGGGAAGAATTTGTGATTTTGGGCACATATGTGGCAATGAATCGATACATGTTTGGGGGTCCATGGAACGTATTCTGCTCGGCCACAACATGAGTTTTTATATGCTACCTCAATAAATTGGTTTTTGGGGCGCTCTAAACATTCGAATTAATGACTCGTCCGCCTTTGGGTTCTAATTTGAAGACGACGATGATAAATATTTGCTTTTACTTTCTTTTCTCACAGTTTCAGCAGCAATTCTGTTAACAACTTTTTGAAAAATTAATTTTGCTTACAGTTGAAACGTTTCCGAAACGAGTCAATTTGCAGCGGACATCAACATTTCAATTTGGTTTGAGACCAATTCGATGAACGTAGTTGTATAACTTTCCCTCGATATCCCAATCTATTAACGAACAGCAAATGCATATGGAGATCATAGTTGCCACTTGAGCAAAAAATCGCTGTCGTCTAGTGTAATTATTCCATTCATGGGACACATTAACCACCTCATGTTTCCGCTCTCAATCCATGTGAATGCAGTTGACTGTATATTTTCGGAAATGCTCAATAATAGCTGTAAAACATCATAACAGCTTTAAACTCATTTAGATCAAGTCATGTGTGCAGCAAAAATGACAGAAAGCCCACCCCACCACTAACTTCCGAATGAGCATGCAAAGTGAATGCAACTGCAGCTATAGCGGATATGTGGAATACTTGTTCATAAATATGCTATATTATGGATGCTCCAAAAACTAGAAACGGAAGCAAATTAAAACAGCAACTGCCACCACTAGAGGCAACAAACAATACAATTAGTGCGAGGGTTGCTACTTATGCATGCGGAATTTGTGCACTGGTGCAACCACTGTTTACACGTTTGGCAACTATTGGTGCTGCTCTGTATATATATTTACTAATTTTTTTTATTACATTATATTATTTCTTTTTCTCATAACGGATCTCAGTATGGGACGTATCCGTGTGATAGCGGATTTTATACATAGTCAAAGTCATTTATAGCTACGTCGGCTACAACTGTAAATTCCCATTTGCACTCATACTAATCCGTATAAAATTATGTTGCTAATACACGAGGGGGCACCAAAACTCACCAACCTAACAAAAAAGACAAGTTGGGAAACATTTTCTTTATTTTTTAACATAATCTCCTTTTACCTCGATACACTTTTTCCAGCGATATTCCGAAAATTCTATACCTTGTTTATAGTAGGAACTGTCAAACTCCTTAAAGTAGACATCAACCGCAGACTCTGCCTCTTTTTTGTTGAATGAACTGGTTTTACTGGCCATATTATGTAATGCATATAACCAATTTAACCAGGACGATTTTTGTAATTTCTAGTAATCGTCAAGAATAAAATCGGAACCATCAATGGAGCTGAATTTGTATGTTCGCTGAATTGCTGGAAAATGTGGGGCTTCTGGATTAATACAAAAATTATGTTCGCATGATTTTTCAAATAACATAGCTTTTATCGACATCCTTTAATCATTGGTATGTGTAATGCCCCAAAAATTTTACAACATTTTTCATCTTTGTCTTTATATAATTTAAGTTACTTTGAAAGCGATCAAAGTGTTGAAGGAAATAGGAGTCTGACAGTCGAATTAAATTATTCGAAACTCAACTAATGAAGCAGTCTTATATGGCTCTTTTCCTTTTTAACTAGGAATAAAGTTCATATTTACTTATCTTTAGCCAGTAAATAACATTAATTTAAAAAAATATGGAGGAAATTTAAATATGTACATTAACCACATTATAGAAATTAGGTCATTTCTGTTGGAGGTGCTAGAAACGCCATGATTATCCGCTGCTTTTTATTGAAATTTAAAAAGCTAATTAGAAATCCCAGGAGAAGGATTGAATTTCGGTAAATTGACAAAATTTCTCAGTAACAGTCTGACAATGTAGTCCGTTTCTATTCCTGTATTTAACCTTGGCAAACGCTTTCAAATTTATCGAATTTACTGCAATTTAATGAAAGGTTTGAAACTGAGATTTTGTGGATTGAATCAGTCATTTGAATGTGAAGTACCGGAAGGGCATGATTACCAGGTCGACTTTACTCAAATTGTGCAAGCCTTATAAAGTAACGCAACGGACAGACACCTAGGTTACTACTGCTAGTAGGCAGTTAGAAGCTACAGCGGGATAATTAGATATCGGAAATCGGTCAATATGGGGTACAATTCACTCTCATTCTAAAACCCAAGTCGTAGTAGCAAGTATAGGTAAAAATCAATTTGTTTGTTGCGTATCCGAAATTGTTCTTAGCGAAAACTACTGTATATCAAATTCCGAACACCGAAAAATTCCATGTATTGTCAGCTCATTTTCTGAACGATGAGGAGCATCTGCTGCTCTTGTAGGCATTGCAATACACGCATAATGTCATAAATTTGACTTTTCGAATGAGACACAACGTCTGAGTGGGAACCTGCTTCGGCCCCTTCTCCCACAGACTGAATTTAAACTGTTTGAAATTAACGAAATAATCCACAACCCAAATAAGCCTCGTTAAGCAATTCTCTTAAACGGTTCTATAAGGAAAATTATAATATTACATCGGCGTCTAGACTTCTTGCATCAAGTATAGAAAAATGAGAAAACATGTTGCCGAATTGAAATACTAGCATTTTTATATGATATTTCTTTCAATTTAACGAAACGCAGGCAAACTTTTATGCACTAATATTTCCAATTCAAATCTTTAATTTACACCAAATTGTGTTTAGCTCTGAGGCCCATAACTGATCTGCTGTGTTCTCCTATAGCAAAATATCCATTAGCACCAAAGGGCCATAGCAACGATTTTATTTATTCCAAATATCCTAGAAGAGTGTCTACCTGATTAAACTCTAGAACCACAGAATGCATATCCATATAAATTCAATAAATAGCGTCTTTCCTATGGCTGAAAATGTTTGTTATTTCCATTAATATTACCAAAGAGAATTGGAACGAAGATACACAGTAGCGCTCAGGAAAGCAGTGAAAAGCTATAGTGCGAGTTACTGCTTCTGCTGAGTTACTGACAAAGCAAAGAAGAAATTTTAACATTTGCAAGTTGCGGTTAATTCTTTAGTCCTCCGCGCCATTTATTTTGACCGCAGTACGAAAGACCGTTTTTGATGGAAAACTAGAAAATTTTATATTATATCTTTCTTCAAGGGTTTCATCTTCTGCACAATCTCTTCCACAGCTACGCTAATATTTCAAAAACCTGTTCCTTCCAATGGAGTCGGTTGTCGAATTCATTGTTAAAGAATTTAGTGTTGCACAGGTAACAACGCAATCGTTCGAGTTTGTATTTTCACTGAGAGTCGGGTCTAGTCTGTATTTTATGTACGGAAAGAGGACTTTCTGAAATCTGTTATCCCAATATGGCCCATTTATTTGATATTAAAAAAAAAACAAGAATTTGTATCAGCTGGCGCCGAGAAACGAAAGATCTAGTGCAGGAAACTTTAAATTTTACAATTCCTAGGGCTTGACTAGCTAAAAACCATGTGAAATTTCTATAAAAACAAAGATTCCACTGTACTTATCCAGTTTCCTCCATAGCTACCTTGCGACAATAGAAATTTATCCATTGAGTGAATATTTCCTCTTTCAAAATGTTCTATTCTCTCTGGTAGTGCCAACGAAATTGACTAAGCGTAATGATGCTACTCTACATATATAGGTATATACTAGTATCAATTACTAATACAAAAGTGACGCCAACAGCAGCTAAAAACAATAATATTAACTTTATACACCAGCAGCTTCATTTTATCCCCATGGTGTGGTATCCACGATGACGATGATGCAATCATCATTACCGTCGTCATCATGACGGGGACTACCCAACAATGTGGATGCGGATCATGAAGTATGAAAATGTTATAATTATGAAACATAGAAAAACGTAAACATTATAAAATGTCGTTGAGTTTGTGAAAATGCAAAATGAATGCATACAGATAACATGACTTCCAACATAGCACGCACACCACAACCAAAATGTCAGCAACACCATCATTTAATCGTCAGAGTTATCGTCATCAACAGCAATGGCGATGGAAGCAACATAATCACCATCACCGTAGTTTCAATGAAACCTTTCAAATATTGAGGGGCGAACAGCGAATGAATGACGCAAATGAGCAAATGAAATCAACGTAGTTTAGGTGGATGTTTGCAAATGAATGATGCCACAAATTGCAGAACGTGTGGTATGGCAAGGAATTGAATCATTCGCTAGGATCAATTTTCAAGAACTTTCAATACAAATTGTTTATTTTCATTAGCAGACTATTTAATAACCAAATTAAAATTCTAAGAATCAACAAAGGATGAACTAGAAGTGGCATAGGAACGCAAGGCGAAAGTTATATCTCAGCACGTCTACAAAGTTTATTGCTGTGGCACCTTGAAAAGTTGCACCGATGCCGAAATTGTGTGAATGATGCAAGTGAGTAAATGGGTTAAAAAGCAATGTGTCTTAAATGAGTATTTGTAAACGAATGTTGCTGCAGGTTGCAGAATAGAAGAAGAAGAAGAGGGATGACATTTCAAGAATATATAATATATGTATATGTCCCAGTTCCTTCTAAACTGGAGGGCTACTAAACGACGTAATGAACCAAATTCCAAGAATATAATAACCCATGAAAACTAGAGAAATCAATCATCAATCATATTATGGGCAGTGTTTAAATAAATCTTTTGTTAAATCAAAATTATAACAAAACATCAGACCCGCTGCGGGATAAAATCACAAACCATGGAAATCACATATCTGGTAATCGATAGTGTGATATCCATTTGAAGTTTGTTCGTTAGAGCAAATTAATTATTATTATACTCGTTCACCGCCGGATCCACTTTCATTTGAACTTTTTGAGACGGCTGATGTAACATATCGCAGTTATGCGATGTACAAGTTATAGTAAATGTAATTATTTTTGCATGACATTAAAAGCTTTATATTTATTCCTGGTCAATTGTAGGTTTACCAGGTCTAAGGTAGCACTGATAAGACCCAACCATATCAGATGGAGTATGATTTAGTCTTTCACATGTCGCGCTCGACAAAAGATTTAAACCTTGGAACAAATGGTGTCATATACCTATATTCTAACCGAATGACATGCATTTATTGAGCCAAATCCTGGTTGGAAGCTATAGTATTCTCAGTACTAGATCACCAACAACTGTCTTAAAGAGCTGTGCCCACAGCCCACCTGTATATTTGGCAAATGGTGGTTTGGGGTCTGTCTGAAATTTGGATATAAAAATAAATAAAATCAATAAAAATTAGCTAAAAGTAATTTGTAATTTGTTTTTTTTTTTTAATATTTGATTTAGCTAATGTAAGTAAAACCAGAAATATGGAGCCAGAGTTGTCCATATCCAATGAACCACACTCTAGCATCAAGACTCAATAATAAATAATATGTCAATGGAAATTAAACGAAGAATCTTGTCTGAAATAGAAGGGACCATCATAGTTGATAGAAAGTTTGGTTAATCACATCAAAATTAGTGATTGTATAGTGTGAGGCTTTTAAGCAGAGTATCTTCAACAACACAGCTTTAGCGGCACAGAGGATGATAAGCAAAACTCCGAAAAAGAAACTGTCAAGCCTTTGTATGTATATTTGTAGGAAAAGTGTTGAATACCGGACCAACTGACCGTTTCAGAAAGCACTGACTAGATGGCTCCTAGAATATCCCAACACTCATATTTCACATTGTTATCCCAACAATATTCTTAATCGTAATGCAGCTCATCTCAATGCGTCAGAATGCGAATTCGCCTTGATATAAATCCATGCTTTTCACACATAGTTGCTATAGAAGTACTCGTATGTCTATCTGGTCGCTTGTACGTCTAAACATTTTGACAAGTTGCTAAGTTTCTTACTCACTACAAATATACACCAAACATATGCCCTTTTCCGTGGCAGTTGTAACAGACGATACAGACTTCAAACGAGGCCGTACGAGCTGCCAAGGCGAACACCGCAGCGGTCGACCAACTGAGATGTCTACGCCAGACAGGGTTAAGAAAAGCCACAAAATGCTAGTGGATGATAGTCGGCTGAAAGTGCGGGAGCTAGCTGAAATGATAGGCATTTCAGAAAGTGCTATACATCGTATATTGACCGAAGATTTGAAGATGAGAAAGCCGTGTTCAAGATGGGTGCTGCGCTTGCTTTCAAAAGAGCAAAAACAAAGTCATAAAGATGTGTTAGTAGAGTGTTTGGCGATGTTTCACCGCAACAAATCCGAATTTTTACGTCGATTTATAACCATAGATGAGATATGGTTCCTCCACTTCACACCTGAGACAAAGGAAAAGTCAAATCAATAGACTGAAATGGGAGAACCGTGAATGAATTAGAGTTCGAATTGTTTCAGCGCGTATCTTATTCGCCAGATTTACCTTCCTCGGACTATTTTCTACTCCCAAACTTGAAAACATGATATCATGGTAAAAGATTTACCAACAATGAAGAGGTGGAATCTGTGGTTGGCGGCTATTTTAAGGAGTTTGACAATTCTTATCATAAACAAGGCATAGGAGCTATTGAATATCGCTGGAAAAAGTGTATCGAGCTAAAAGGAGATTTTGTTGAAAAATAAACAAACTGTTTCTCAACTTTTTCGTGTCTTCTTTTTTAGGTCAGCTAGTTTTGAACCGCCCCCGTAAGTACAAAACTAATGAAATAGTGAAAAAAAACCAAAGGTTAAGGACGTATTTGATCACTTACAAAAATTTGATTTAACAACCCGAATTGTCAGGCTTTGAAATAATAAATATACATTTTTTGGATTTCTTGTATAAGTTTTTATATACTCAAGAAGGATGTAGTTGAATTACAACGTGTTTCTCAAATTATTTGTATTGCAAAAGTTCCCCTACACATGCGTAGCATTTTCCATCAACATTTCAAATGTAGCTCAGTTCAATTATATGTGGATATGTATACTCTTACATAGGTATACTGATTTGCGCATATGTTGGCTAGAATACGGACCTAATGGTAACTACTCAAATTCTATTCTTTTATAGGATAATATAGTTTCCGCACGTTGGTACTTTTAATGATGATCTTCATTAATTCCGCAATTTTACTTAAAGATGCCAAAAATTCTATAACATTGTATGCATGTATGGAATCTAAGTCACTCAGTAAGAGTTGTGCCAGTGTTGCAATAATGTGTCTTTCAGCAATACGAAATTTAATGATGTTGCTTAATTTAAATGGTAAATTCTTATTGGAAACATTTACGCAAGCAACCTGTTGTAGTTTTGGAAGTTTTCTGGAAATTCTTTTGCAATTAATGCAGTAATATGTATTTGAGTGACAATACTCATGGGATAAGCACCACATAGAATTAAACTGTTTATAAACTAAGTAAGCATTTTTGTAAATAATGGTATATGGATAATAGTAACCGAAATATCTCGCAAAATACTTTATTCCCAATGTAAGCGTTCATTAAGAATAATAAGAAGGTCAAATTGTAGTGTATCTTCACATAGTGGAGTTTTGAAAAAGGACATCGATAGAGTTCTACAGGTTGGGTAGATCTCAGTGAAGATATAATGCAATAATGGTACAAAGATTAATATAGTTTCAACTATAGCCGTCAAATGTTTTAAACTTTTATCATTTATATTCCAGGAAGCATTTTCCGCCGCTTTTTGTTCCCTTCTTTGCGTTCCTGAACGACTGACTGGTCATCATCCAGGCTGAAAGGCTAAAGGACAGTTAGGATAGGGCCCGATACAGAGTAGGTGCAAGAACATAGTGTTAAGAACAGGTTGAAATCTAGTACGTTGATCCAGCGCAAATATTTACGTTTAGAATCATAATAGATTGTGTTCATATCACCTTCCAGCGTAGGCACACGATAAGAAACGGGTTAAAAAGGAACAAATCTGGTATCATTGGCCAACTCAAAAGACAACAGCTGGAATCATGTTGCCCTTTGAGAGTAAGTGAAAAGGAATATTTGAAATTCGTGCTTTTAGTGGTAGAAATAGCAGTGAAAAGTAAAGCTAAAATCATAAAATTGGTTGTGTAAAATCATCTGTCAGCGTAAATAAGGAATGGAAAGTGATTTGTAAAAATTCGTGTCTTTAGATTACAAAACGTGAAAGAATAGAGACAAAAATTAACCATCGTCCAAGGCAATCCAATGGTGGTGCGTCAAAATAAATGCAAGCGTTAGCATTACGGCATTGGTGTACGATAAATGGATATTTTTCAAAGTCCATACTTTCAGAGAATCAAACATTTAAAAAAGAACACAAAAGTAATATACAGGACAAATAGCTGAAGTTGAAATTATGAATACGAGAGTGTAGATTCCGCTCTTAACTTTTTCTCCATTTCATACCCTTAGAGATAAAACGGGGAATTAAATAGGTAAAAAGGATATTCCATTTAGAACAGTGCTAAGGTGAAATTATCAATCAGTGCACTTCGCTTGCTACGTTATAGTGTCAGGTTAACAGGATTTTGAAAATTTGTGCTTTTAGGACAAAAATGACACAGCCACCTGAAGTGAAATATGCATTCTATCATGGAATATAATGAAAATTCGAATTTATGGATTATCTTGGTTAAAATAACGTAGTGACAATAAAGCAGGTATGTTGCCTCAAATTGGAAATGGTAGGAGCTCAACCTTTGGATCAAATGAATGAATTTCTATTTGCACTTTTATTTAATAAGAACAAATAACGAGGGAATCCGCTACTCAAACCCACAACTGTTTTCGATACTCCGATGTTTCATTATGCTTTATATAACAACCATTGATTTTACACAATTAATGACAACCAACTATATATATAAATAAATATAAAATTGTTAAATATCTAACAGGCACTTAAATAAAGAAAATTGTATTAACATTATTTAATGAATAATTCTTTCTTATACAAAATTTATGTTTTCCTAAAGGTAGTTTGAGTATTTGCACCATGTATCAACGCATGAACAATCAATCAAAAGTCTACATTATTGTGAAGACAACAACATGAACAAAAAACGTTGTGAATATTGTCAACTTATCGGTTGAGAGATTTAAATTCAATAAATAAAGTAAAAATTTCACAATAACCAGGAATTCCGAAAGAATATGGAAATTGCTCTTCAAATTCTAGTCTATAGCAAAATCAGGAATGCAATATGTAGATAAACTCCAAAGACAACGTTTATTATAAGAACGATATTAACTATTTATAACTTTTTTGGCTTCAGAATATAACAAAATTAGTTCTTTGAATGGAACAGGAATATATAGTGTCACATTCTTACGATGTCTCCAATATAAATAGATCAGCTTAACAAAAGTCAGTGATGCCATCATAATTTCTAAACTCATGAATTCAGAAAGTTATAATTTTGCTTCTTTTATTATTAGGGACGTAGTGATCTATATTGCTCCTTCTGGCACTATATATAATATGTACTCGTATGTTCAGTCACAGTCACAATATGTACCATATTTGCAATAAGGAAGTATTAACATTTTGATTTTAAATGCATTAGCTAGTCCTATATTTCAGTGTAGCCTTTGATACGGATGTGTCCTATATTTTCTACCATCTGAAAGCAAATGTACAGCTCTATGTGCCATTAAGGTACTACATACAGTATGTTCTCGAAAAGCAGACACATTAACACAAAGGAAACTCAAATTAAATATAAATTAAGCACATTACTGTAAATCTTGCGAAGGACAGTTCTTATCCTCCAATAAATATGGTGATTTCCTAAAACAAATCTGGAAGGAACTGAAAGTGATGCCAAACCTTATTTCATTGCATTCACATTTTTTTTTTTTTTTTTTTTTTTTGTCACATTATTACTTTGTTAATTTCTTACAAAGTTGTCCTGACCTGTTTTCATTTTTATATGATGCTTGTAGACATGAGTACAGCTTGGTCTATTTGTATGTTTATGGGCATAATTAAGTTTTTCTCTTGGGTCTTCATGCACTTTTGAGTTTCGTACAAATAAGCCTGGAGCCGCAATTGCATAGTTGTAGTCACTTGTTTGTATTCTCGTTACAAACGAGTGGAGTTTATTACAAGGCTCTCGGTTTTATGATGAATGTGAAGCTTGTTTTACAGCAGTTGGATTTTTGGTTCCAACTTAATGGTAATGTGATAACTTTTAAACCAGTTAATATGAAAAGGTAAGGGGTCTAGCAAAAGTTTACATAGCTTGTACAAAGATATTCATCTTGTGTAGAAATAACAGAGTTGGCCTTTATATGATCGTATTTATTAATAGCTATAATTAAATGCACTAAATCTCTAAGAAAAACCATGTGGTAGGCTTTGTGGGCCAAAAACTGTAAGATGTAATTGCAGCTTTCTTGGTAAGGAGTCAGCTCAAGTAGATCCAGAAATAAACTAAGACAAAATAAACATATTTGTTTCGACAAGAAAAGCATCTACCCGCTAAATAAACGCTGAAAACTATTTATCCAAATCGGGTCTGCTATTAATAAAACCAGTCATGTCAGCCCCTATATCGAGAGAAAAGCATTACTTCCAAACGGGTGAAATTATGAAGTCAGTGACAACGACAAAGCTTTCCCTCTAACTGAAACCAGATTTGCACTACGGAGAAGAAAATTGATAACGCATCACTTCTGCTAGTGTCCGAGAAAAACACATATCAACACATATCACATATCAACCGTATGATATGTACGTGGATTCGCAAAGTTGTCGGGTAAAGTGCAATAGAACAGAGCAATAATGTTGACTGGATAATATTGTGAGGATGAACCAAACGCGAAAACATGAAACATTTTCAACACAATTCCGTTGGAACGACCAAGATTTAGTAACACTAAGAAAATTTGTTGGGTCCGATTGGAGAAGGAGAAGAAAGTGCTTGAAACGCTTTTCAATTTGAGGACTGAACACATATATATGTAGTATAATATCGAATACATATTGTTTTTTTTTCTTACTTACTACTACTTACTTCTTCAACTGTTTTATGCAACCCTTGATTTCGTCTGCGGTGTTCTGTGTACAAGCGTGTTCTTAGTTTACCGCAGATGAAATCATATATATAGGTAATATGTATATACCTATACATACATATATACAGTAGGGCGGCCCTTATTTTTCAACTTTCTAAAAGATTAGCTCCCAACACCCTATCTTGTTCCAATCAACAAAACAGCAATATGTGCAAAATTTGAACTCAAATGGGTAATTGCAAGGCGACCCACATCGGCAATGAACTTTTAAAATTTTCAAAATTTCATGTTTTCAAAGACCCACAACTTTTGTTGTCCGATTTTATTTAAAAAAATGTAGAAAAATTAGGAACTACAATACCTTTAATCTACTCCTACACCATTACTTAACATAGTTAACAGTTTCATAGTTAAAAATACATTTATGAAGAAAAAAAAGAAAATATGTTTACTTAATTTTTGTATTACACGGAGTGACATAATGAAGAGTTTCAGGTATGGTATCTCATTTTGATAAAATTTTTAAATTAATATTAATAACACAAATATTCCATAATTATAAAAAACCTATCTACAATACCGTAGGGGCGTTTCTTCGATGTTTTTAAGAAAGTGGTATAATGAAAATGCAGAACATAGAAACTCAGGTGCATTTTACGATACTCACAGGTGTAGAAAAGGTTGATAGACTGGCAATAATAGTAACTTTTCAAGGCAAAGAGCAATTATTGGGAGTCCCTGAAATCACTAAATCTTCAGGAGAAGACCAAGCGATGTTGCGATGCTGTTTACTAAGCAGTGGAGAAGTGGGATATAAACGTCAAAATTCAGACACTCTGATGTGACACGACACCAAGCAACACAAGTTAAGTAAACGGTGCCCGCACCAATCTAGAAAAGTTGTTCAATCGGTACCTGTTGTACCTCCCCTGCCGTCACCGCATTTTTGAACTAGTTTTGAGAGTCCAGACATGGTGCTTTTCACAAGATCGCAAAAATCAACAAGAATGTTAACATAATTGATAGCAGTGAATTGCCTGGTGATGTACGCTCTACCATTCTTCAATTTATTGAACGTCTCCTTTCTGCACAAAAACAACAGCGAGATTATTACCGAGAACTGTTGGAGTTGGTACATTCTGCACCAAAAAGATTTTTCTTCCTTTACAAACATTGAGTTTCGTCATTTGTAACAGCACCGATTTCCTCGACAAAGACCCTTTAACATGGAGGGATGATCTTGGTTTTAAAAGTGCAATTGAACAACTTGAAACGACAGTTGTTGTGAATGACGTTGTAGAAGGAGGTGTCAAACTTATTCGGGATTATAATAACAATCTCATAAAAGATGAAGCTGAAAAACAATATATTTCATTATTTTTATTATTTATTATAAATATTTTATTATTATTTTATTGTACGTTGAGAGATCGTAAAAATTATCCAACTGCTACCAAATCCTCTCTTACAAAAAGTAACGTTCATTGTTCTTTTATTCATTTAATGTTTTCATTTACGGAAATTATTGTAAATAAAACTGCATTACTTGCATACATAGAAGTAATATACGTTATTATATGTATATAAAACGAAAAGTTTTAGTTTTTCAATTTATATCTGGAATTTTAAATTAATTTTTTGAGAAATTCGATTCAGAATGTTTTGAACAATTGCTGGGATAGCCTGAATTTGTCCACATACATTTTTCTAAGAAAAGAAAATAAAATCGGACGATTTAGGGAAGATTATATCGTATTTTTATAGAAATGAATCATAGCGTTACTATTTTGCAACTTTAAGACATTTGGGGGTCGCCTTAAAATTAACTAGAAACGAGAAACGACACATATATATAAATATACGAAATGATATATATAAATATACGTGTTAATAGAAACTGAAAGTCTTATGGCAAAAAAATAAAATCAAATAAAATTAACCATCTCCTTATCATCCGGACTGGAATTTAAGCTGAAACCAACCTGGTTGTTAGTCAGATATACTCCTTTTATGGTAAAATTATATTGAAGATCTAGCTGAAGACACAAAACGTGATGAACAAGGTTATTTTTATTTCTGAGTATTCTTGTAATTCTTCACGTTACATGGAACGAGGTTCTACATTTTTTTCTAGTTAGTTAACAAAATGATGTCGGTCAAATGGCCCCGTCAGAGTTGAAGAAAAATTGGTCGCTTTTTAGAAAACACATTTTCCATAACTGATGGCGGCCCAAAATTGTTTTTATATTCCTTTTTAGTATTTCCAATAACTTCAAAAGCAAGGATTAAGATTTCCCTAGAGAAAGCAGATTGGAGCAGAGTCTAATCGGAACCACCTTGTATTTGAAGAGAGGACTGAAAGCTGAAGGAAAGGGAATTTGGCTATTTTGGACAGACGTAAATCTGTGAACTCATGAATTTATTTTCAATTTGGCCCTCTCTGCTCTGCCAGCCCTTTATTAAAAAGTTCGTTTTGTGACAGATTTTACAACTGGAAATCATTTTTTCTTTACTTTAAAATTTATGGACTGTTTTTAGAATCGACACAGCACGATTTTCTATATGCCTTTTTGAATATACTTAGTATCATCAGTTGTTCATACACAATATTGAAAGGAAAGGAAAGGATTATTTTTTAAATAGATAACGCAATATCCGATTCCAACTGCTTTTGTCAAAAGGCAAAACCACCCAATACAATAAAGTATTTACTACATCGCTAGCCTAAGTATAGTCAATGAGTACACATATCTCATGTTATAAAATACTTTACTTCCTTCATTACTACTCACTCCCATTTACTTCTGCAATACTCCTCGCACTAATTGGACTCTCCAAACAAACATATCATCTCTTTTACTTTTGTTTTAATATATGTAGCATAAAAAGTTGTCTTTTGCTTCAAAGTTGTAGAACAAATAAAAATAAATTAATACATTTTCTTGTTTGTTGCCTCTCAATTCAATATCGGAAAAAAGAGGAAAATGTGAAATTCATATCAAAAAATAATGTGCATAAGAAAAAGTTAGTATGTAAATTAAATTGATGGAGTTTATATTGTTTTTTTCCATTTCCATTCCCCAAACGAGGGGTTTGTTATGTTGATATGCAAATTATTATAAAATGCCTTCAGCAGCATTACTCTCTTCGATGCTTTTCCTCACCTCATGACCTCATGTTGCGTTTGTTCATTAAAATATTTACAATTTCAAATACATTTCACTGAAATTATGAATCCATTACAGATATGTTGCAAATAATAACTTTTTTTATTTAATTTTATTTGTTGTTGGTTATAGCAGCAATATGTATACACATGTATTCACGCACATACTCGACTATGCATACATATGTACTCGTGTGTAGGCACTGGGTCTGGAAATGTTGAAATTGTCATCGCACCAAAGGGTGGTTGGGCACACACAGAGCTATCAAATATTTATGAATGAAATTCATATGAAAAAGAAAAATAAAACAAAAACAACAAGAATAACAAAGCAGAAATGTCCAAAAACACATTTTCAAAAACTTTACAATTTATGTTTTTTAATAAGAGAGCAATGCGGTTTACCACAACGTATGAGTGATAATGGCAATTTTATCCAGCACCGCTCATACACTGGAGTGGTAGTCCTGACGGTACGATAGGAATATCAAATATACGAGTACATTTACTTAGCACGGATACAGCAAATACGAAATAAAAACTTAACGGCTGACAACAGACTTAAACCGAGGAGCAATAAATCAGAATTTCTACCTAAGAGGAATATCATAAAGCATTTTAAATAATAGCAAATTCTTTGTTCTATGGCCATCGGACTTAGTTGAACACAATATAATTTAAAAGTTATGGATATCTGCACAAAAAGAAGTCTGGAGCAGCCAAATCAGGCAACCGTGGAGGCCATCAACATCACCATTTCTTGGAATATCTTGTCGTTGGAAAGAGGTCTCGCAGTAATTCCATTGTAACCCTGGCTGTATGCGATGTGGTACCCTCTTATTGATACCACATGTTAATCAAGCCCAAACCATGCAGTTGTGGCGTTAAAAAGTTTTCAATCATATGACGATATCGCTCCGTTACGCCGTTTTCAGTTTCAAAGAGCACTTTCTTCAGCAGCAGTAATGTTTTCAGCCGATCTGACTGTAGGGCCATGCTTGGCTCTATCAGCTACAGACCCTCTTTCTTCGAAATCATTTACTACACAACAAAAAGTGCGTCTTGTTGGCACGTTATTTCTCCCAAAAATTTCACGTAACTTTCTCATCGTCACAGTAATTGATGATTTATTTTGATAAAATGTTTAACAATTAAAACACGTTGGTTTATCGAATATTTTCCACAACAAATTTGCCACGTCTCTACTTCACGGCTGCCAAATATGAGCTGTCAAGACTAATGTTTACCAAAATGGCGGCAAAACAAAGTAGTACACATTCCCGACGGACACCCTGCATAAATATAATAAAATAAAAATGGGGCTTCTAATTGAATTAATAATACAAAATTCTTCATATACAGTACAGGGTGGAGCACGAATCGTGCTACTCTCAAATGTCCATTGTCAATGGGGATCGCTATTTCAAGATGTCGAAAAGTTTTTTACCCAGAACTGCGACGAAAACATATCCGGTTCAACCTCCTTTTTGTGCCAGCAAGATGAAGGAACTGCACAAATAGCCAAACCGGTTATGACGCAGCTCCAGCGAAAATTCTCAAACAAATTATTATCCAGAAATAAGGCAAGATCAGCTGACCTGACTGCACCAGACTTTTTTTATAGGCTTATGTCAAGCAAAAGGTGTACAAAACAAAAGCAAGGAATTTGACTGAATTCGAACAGTCCATTAAGGCAAAAATTGAGGCGATACCGCAATGAATAACTTTCTGATCAGGTGTCGCATGGAGGTCATTTACAGCCTGTCATCTTCAAAACCACTTAATAAAATAAAATTGGATTTTCTGCACAACAAGAAAAAAATGAAATAACTGAAATACATGGATTATAAAAGATTTATTTGCATTTTATATTGCATTGCAACTGGTGCGCCAATTTCAGCAAAAATAATTTGATGTTACGTAAAATTTAAAGTCTATTTATAAGGGGGATATTATAATTTGGGTCCTTTAACAGTTATTCACTTAGATATAATCAGAAGCCTTAGCAGAATTTTCCAATTAGTTTGCAACTTTTGACCAAATATATTCCTGATAATGCTTTCAAACATCCTTTCGATGATACCTAAAGTGGCGGGTGACGAACTGTTTTAAGTAACGTAAATGTCTTACATTTGAGACTAGTAGGTTATATTTGTCACAGAAACTAAACTCTTATGCTGGCGCAGCGGTCGTTGACAGCTTTAACACTATCTGTATATACAGGAACTATCTATATATATATATTCAGGTTGGCAGCACTGGCTGGTAATGGCGTCCAAACGTCATCTGTCAATGCGAAAAGAGTACAGTGTACTCTGCCATTTCATCAAAGACTAACAAACGAGCAACGATTTCAAATCGTTTAAATTTATTATCAAAATTCGTGCGCTGTGTGAAATGCACATCGTTTGATACCACCATTTTATGGTCGTCATAATTGACCTGCTGAATCAACAATTCGTGCTGTTATCTCGAAATTTCGCACCAAATTTACTTTGTTGGACATAAACCCAGCGACTCGCATGCGTAGAGTGCGTACCGAAGAAAATATTGCAGCCGTAGCAACCAGTGTTAATGACGATCGTGAAATGTCAATTAGTCGCCGTTCTCAGCGAATGCTACTCAACCATGTGTTACTCAACCACAAGGATTTTTTTCTTTTTTGCTCCAATTGGCTGAGTTGAACTTGGTTGACATGTGGTTTCATCAGGACGATGCAACATGCCACACTGCTCGTGCAACAATGGATATGTTGACGGATGAATTTGGTGAGCAGCTTATCTCTCAATTTGGCCCTGTGAGTTGACACCCAAGATCTTGCGATTTAACGCCTTTTGACTATTTCTTGTAGGGTTATGTCAAGTCGTTAGGCTATGTGAACAAGCCGAACACCATTGAAACTTTACAGGATAAGATAACAAGCGTTATTCGTGGAATACAGGCCGAAATGCTCGAAAAAGTGACGAAAAATTGGACCTTCCGAATGGACATTTTGAGACGGAGCCGCGGACAACATTTACAAATTAAATGGCGAAGACCAATTTATCGATTCCAATAAAAAAATTTAATATACGATGCAAATTTGAGTGTTTTACCCAATTAAAAATAAAACTACGATTAAAAAATCACCCTTTAC
Organism: Philornis downsi; assembly: GCA_019455685.1. Lineage (NCBI taxonomy): Eukaryota > Metazoa > Arthropoda > Insecta > Diptera > Muscidae > Philornis > Philornis downsi. Next base: position 4,657,967 of record JAHXMU010000683.1, on the reverse strand, counting down.
AAAATTTAATGTTTGTACAGGGTGGCCCAAAATGACCGAAGTGGTGTGAATTTCTTATAACTTTTTATTTAAGACATATTTTTTTATTTTTTTTTTTTTTAAATACGGTAAATTTATGGGGAATATTTTTAGATTAGTTATTAAAAATGCTATCCCGCAAGTGGTGGCCATTATCTGCTTCGCACAAAAGTGCTCTTTCCAACACATTTTCCATGACCTTTCGCAAACTTTCCGGTGTTATGTTGTTAATTTCGTCTCGAATATTGGATTTTAATTCGTCAATAGTCCTGGGCTTATTAACATAAAATTTCCCTTTTAAATAACCCCAAAGGAAAAAGTCTGGAGCGGTTAAATCCGGGGAAAATTGCTTGTACGCGAAATTATTCTTTCACCAAATATGTCGCGTAAAAGAGCCATTGTGGCCCTCGCAGTGTACGCTGTGGCTCCATCCTGTTGGAACCATATTTACGGATGATTTTCCAAGGCTGGCCTTACAAAATTTTCCAACATGGCCCGATATCGATCAGCATTGATGGAAATGGCAACACCTCGTTCATTTTCAAAATAATATGGACCAATGATCCTTTCGGAAGAAACACCGCACCAAACAATACACTTAACTGGGTGTAATTGTCGTTGATGAAGTACTCTCGGGTTTTCCGTAGCCCATATCCTACAGTTTTGCTTGTTAACGAACCCATTTAATTGGAAATGGGCTTCGTCACTCATAACTAAGTTATGAATAAAATTAGGATTCTCTTGTGCTTTTTGCTGGAAATAAATTGCATAGTCAAGTCGTTGCTGGTAATATATCGGTTTCAATTCTTGGACAATTTGAATTTTGTATGGAAACATTCTTATGCTATGCAAAATTCGCTGCAGCGACCCTCTTGAGATGCCAAGTTGTGTCGAACGTCTCCTGGTTGATGTTTGTGGATCCTCCTGAATACTCTCCTGTACCACTTGAATATTGTCATCCGTGTGCACCGTTCGTCGTCTGCCAGCACCAGGAAGGTTCCTTACTGCTCCTTGTTCTCGAAAATTTGCAACAAGACGGTTTATTGTTGACTGAGAGGGTGCAACCCGCACATTAAATTGACGACGGTATGCAAGCTGAGTCAACACAATGGACCGTTGATTTACAAAGTAAATTTCAACGATTTGGGCGCGTTGTTCAGTTGTGTATTGCTCCATTATAAATTCTCCAAGTCTTCTTTACAAAATACTAAAAAGAAAAGAAAAAAAATTATAATGAAAAAGTTATAAGGAATTCACACCACTTCGTTCATTCTGGGCCGCCCTGTATATTTGTATCTTTCTTCCGAATAGGAGTCTAACATAACATGAAGTATTTACGTTTTCCAGGAAGGAGTCGTAGGCTTTATTAGGTGCCGATTGAACAAAAGGCAGTGGTTCCACTCACACAAATAACAATTTGGAACAACTGTACCAAATAAATTATTATGGACACGCAGAAGAGATGTGATATTTATGTTATGGGCATACAAAGAAATATGTTAGAGTAAAAAGTGGACGGTGTTCTGCTCTTTTTTAAAATTCTATTGTGGTGTCCAAAGTAGCCAACCGATTATCATACAAATTTAACAATATTTAACTATCAATCACAACATAAGTTATATTAGGATTGGATTGAAAAAGAGGCGCCTACAGAACTTACTAATTTGAACGGCCATATCTTATGAACTATTAGAGGTACAAAAATGCGATTTGATACATACGTTACTGATATGGAAAAAAATATTGACAGCCAAGAAGGGGTGATGCTTCACCCCTTTAACAAAAATGGTCCGTGCTGCCAAATTATCTAATCCATAACCATAAAAGGTTACCAATAAGTTATCATCTACCGTTCGCCAAATTATCATATGTCGTATATATTAAGCAAAGGTTAGATAAAAAGGTGGGACGCCGCCCATATGACACAAACTTTTGAACGGGTGTAACTGATGAAGTGCAGAATGTAAGATTTGGTACATACTCGTGTGGTTCTACTGTAATAGACTAAAATATGTGTCAGCAAGAGCTTTGGACTGCAATGTGGCAAAATTTAAAATCATGTAACTGTTAATCACGAAAATGTCATATTCTATGCTGGACTATAACTGGGAAAGAAAGCGTAGCTCCGACCGTACTATACAAAGATTTCAACGACCATATCTCATAATCTATTACAGATAAATATATGAGATTTCCTAGCATTTATGCCATTGGCATGGAAAAAATAGGAAATAGGAAAAAATAAGGAAAATGAGCTATATGATGATGCGATAATATTAAATTATAGACAGAACCAGATGACATCCGGAAAGGATGAGCAAATAGGCGTGTTATTCATTGTTCAACTTCGTTTCTATTTTAGGTAAGAAGCGGATTATAAAATATAATTTTGTATCAATTCAGTCTTAAATAAAATTCATTATGGAGAAATAAAAGAAAATGATCATATTTTCTGAACAATTTTCGGAAAAAATGCTTCAGCCTCGCTGGTGGACGTCCCCGACAAATATAGACTTGATATATAGCTATAAAACAACATTTATAATGTTTCTCACACATCGTTTACCGAGAAAAGAAATATAAAGAAAAAGAAAACACCAAGAATTAGAATGTTGGAATTGAACAATAACAAGCGAAGCTTGGTTTATTAGTTTTTGGTAATGGCAAAGAGACGGAGAGAGTATAGAAGACCGAATGTAGCTATCTTTAGAACAATCTGTAGCACTTTTAAAGTTGGAGTTATACGTTCAAGCCATGAATTTTCGGCCAATTAATCTTTATATATATAATTCTACTGTACGGGCGTTCTCAGTGAACTCCTCCTAAACGGCTGGACCGCTTCGCATAAGTTTTTGTATATGCGTCTGAGTGGTGCTCGGAATGGTTTAGATTTACAATTCGGTTCAATTGGACAATGGGGCGTGGTACCTCCCATACAAACCATAAATTAAATATCCAATATTTCTGCTCCTGTTTACGGTATTTGAACAATATTTGGTACATCGGTTTGGTGTACATATCTTAAATGCTGCTGCAAATATGGGCGGGATTGGACAATGGGGCGTGGTACCTCCCATACAAACCATAAATTAAATATCCAACATTTCTGCTCCTGTTTACGGTATTTGAACAAAATTGGGTACATCGGTATGGTGTACATATCTTAAGTGCTGCTGCAAATATGGGCGGGATTGGACAATGGGGAGTGGTACCTCCTATACAAACCACAAATTAAAAAGCAATTATTTCTGCTCCTGCTAAAATTTGAAGGCAAAGCAACGTTTGCCGGGTCGGCTAGTAGTAGTATATTTTGGCATCAACATTACCGCCCGCCTTGCAGTGCCGCAGCAATGAACAAACAATTACGGATCTGTTATGCTCTTATCGATATTGAAACTATCTTTTTTTTTGTTTTCTTCTTTTTTAAGTGAGCTTTGAAATTTGACGATATTCAAAAGTTACATTCCAACGTACAGATGCGAGACGCGTATCAGGAAATTCATATCGTTGGAATGTATAGCTCGAATTATGACTTAAATGTAGCTGTAAAAAGAATAAAAAAGTAAGTTTGTGTTTTGTTCAGAAAATAAGAAATCGGAAATTCAAATTGTTTTCGTTTTAAACGATGGACGGCATATGGAGCGTGAGCCGTAGATCACTCTTCGGAAAATAGTGGCCTGTGCAGTAGGTAGCCCCGGTCAAACGTACCGCCCTTCGGTGATGGCGTCTACACCTGGGCGTCTATGATATCTATCGGGGCAGACTCATAGAATTTAGGATCGGCAAAGAAAAGGTGCGGGAAGTTCCGCTTGTAATCCTCAGGTAGTAGCTCTGCCGGCGTACTCATTGCAATCCGATTGTCCACTCGAAATGTCGCCTCAACCTTGACGCTTTGCTCAAAACGAGACCGAAGTGTGAATGGGCAAATAGTTTCGTCCTTCAAAGTTAGCGTGGTCAAATTAAACTGTGTAACCAATCTGCGTGAAATTCAACTTACCGGAAACCCGAAATAGAGGAGACATCGTGCCACTTCCTTCACCGATGTTCCCTCAATTTTAACCAGGACCGTCAGCAACAGGATAACGTTGTTCTGATTAATCAGCACAGAAAGCGAGGCTGATTTCGATGTGGATGGTGCGGGAATAGGGGGATTATTCTTCTGGAGGGCTGACTTTGCGCTATTTCCGATTTCTGTAAAGAGGTCCGCGATTGCGAACAAGGACGCTTTGATGGAAGCCGGTTACGCTGCTTCGAGTCGGATTGCAACAAGGTGTGGTGGAATTTATTACAGCGATACACCCGTGAGCACTGAAGAATGTTCCACGCAAATGGTCATGCTCCAAACAATTAATGCAATACTTTTGCTTTCGGACAGCTTCCATTCGATCAGTCCTGTCCATGTTTAAAAATGTTTACATGATCGAAAAGGATGGTCTTTGGCAGTGCCGTCATATAAACAATGTAGTTTTATTCGAATTGGCCTTATATGGACGAGACTTAGCGCCAGATCGACTGTTGTTTTTGTGGCGATTGGACGGATTGTTCGTGATTGCTAAACAAGTAGAAAAAGGACGAAAGTGGAAAGTATGGAAGATTAGTGATCGGGCGAAAGAACGACGATTTTGGTGATGTGGTTTGTGATGGTACCCCGCTGGGTTATCACATCGGCAACCTAAATACAATGACCAGTGCCAAAATGTGTCCAGGAAACTCGGCCAAGACGCCAAGAATTTGCAATTCAGACAAGCACTCATTTTTCTATTGAGTACAAAAACTCTGGTGGATAGCCTTGAGCCTCTGCCGTCTGGAAGCTGGACGTTGTTCAATAATCAGATCGACAGGGGCAAGTATTGGAGAACCAATTAGAAAGTGTCCTGGTGTCAGGGCCGAAAACTCAGATGGCTCCTGAGACATTGGATATCGGACGTGAATTAAGGTAAGCCTCTATTCTCGTCAGAATAGTAGAAAACTCCACGAAGTTGAATTTGAAGGAACCAACGAACTTTCAGAAGTGGGACTAAAAGCTTTTCACACCCGCTTCCCATAGTCCACCCATATGGGAGGCCCTGGAGGAATAAAATACCAGCTAAAGTTTTGAATGCAATAGTTAGCTATCACAGCGGCGTGCGAAGTTCGAATAAATTCTCTCGATAATATTTTAGATGCCCCAACGCAGGTGTACCATTGTCAGAATATAAATGTAATGGGTATCCTCAACGAGAGACGAAGCGATTGAATCATGCCAGGAATGTAGGCATGGGCAAATCAGAGTCGCTTCGAGGTGTATTTCTTTTTTCGCAAAACACACAAAAACGTAGACATAGCCTTTCATTATACGATAGGCTCGTCCGCTGTAGCTTTTGATATTAAAATGACCAGCGAAGTCTCAGCCTGTACGAACAAACGGTCGCGAGAAGGTCGTTCTCTCAGAAGGAAGAACTGTCATGAGCTGCTTCTGACAACGCTTTTTGTAGAGAATACAAGGCTTGCATTAGTTGATAGTCGTCTTTATCAAGTTCTAACCTTCGGAATCCAATATTATGTGCGAATCGTTCTAAGTACCAGCTGGTTGCCACCGTGAATGGTGACGAATGGATTGGACCAAGATTCTCGAATATTGGCATCAGTACGGCAGAATTATAAGATGTCTTTCGCTATATGGTAGACCCGCCGATGACTCTAGGTGATCACAAGCACGAATTACGCCGCCAAATCGAGAAATGGATTTAGATTCAAAAGCGAACTAGTGAAAGATATAGAATTCTTGGAACATAGCACTTTACACACCTCCGGATAGTAGGTCTTTTGACAAATTTTAATTAATCCACCTCTGATCATAGAGATTTCTAATCTAGTGATCAAATTAGATTCTTTGGGTCCAACGGAGTTTTGGATGTGTACGACAGAAGATTGATGCACATATGCTACCACTCGAAGCGGACTGGAAAAATGAGTTTTTGCTGCCTTACGCTCTAAGTCCGTCTCAGAAGTAGAAGGGGGATTGGAATTCGGCCAACAATCAGTCGAGGTAGACCACCATAAATCGTTGATTACTATATTCTGAGGAAGGAATCCGGGACTAGCACGATCAGTATCATCCGAAGACACGTGAAACCATTTGGAAGGATCAAAAAACTGAACGATTTAAGAAACTCTGTTGGCAACGAAGGTCCTATTAGATATCAAGGAGGTTTAGAAGGCCAGTAGAATATGGAATACTTTGGAACGTACAACATCGGAAGTAAGTTGTCATTTTTGGTTAACGAACAGCACCACACATTTCTAACCTCGAAATAGACTATGTTTTCCTAGGGGCAATCTGGGTCCTTAAATAGACCAGGTGAGTGGAAATGGAAGTACCCGCAGCTATTAGTATATATAAAGCTTGAAACTGGGCATCGGAATCTGGACTATAGTCGATCCATCTCGGAATTCGGATCTGATCAATACTCGTATAAGTGAATTGAAACAATTTCCATTGAGAAAGACTGCCAGTAGTTAGGAATTCATTCCTAACGGTGTCCTCTGATCAAATTCAATGCATAAAAAATGTTCGCAACAACTACACATGGCGAAAGCCAACCCGCGGGCAAATAATTTCGAAATATGGGAGAGAACTTCTTTTTTAGTATTTGTGCAAAAGACCATTCCAACGAATTCCTAGTATTTTTGCAGTGCCGCTCTCGTCAAAGTTTAGGAAATCTTCGCACAACAAATGATTGCATGGAAGATCCACTAAGATATTCTTTGAGCCTGCCGTCCACTTCCTCGAGGAAAAGTCAGCTGATAATACAGCGGAATTTAGCTCATTTTTTGCTTTGATAGCAATCGGGAACTAAAACGAGGTGTGTCCAAAAAACAAGGCAAATTTTCAAATTTATGTTGGTACACTCGTCTTGAAGATGTGTTGACGGTTTTATCCACATAGCATGTTTAGTTTGTTTGTGAGAGGAATAAAAAAGACAATAATAAGAAGTACGTAGCCCGCGAAATTTGAAAATTCGCCTTATGTTTTGAACACAACGCACATAAATGCGAAAGAAGATTTCGTGCTTAAAAAGATATTCAGCCAGTTTTGTGATTATTTGACTCAGTACTGTTTGAGCCCGTGTAAGATGGACACCAAGAAAGAGAAATACGTCATATTTTATAGTCGTTCTTGAATAAAGCCGAAATCGTGAGTCAAGTGGCTGAAAATGTGAACAATGCTTACGGTCCTACCTTGGTTTGTTTCATCGATTCTTTTCGGGTAATTTTGATGCCAATATGCCTTAGAAGTTCAGTTGTCGAAAATGTCTATTATACCTATATAGTGGAAATCATTATGTAAGACCTTCATGAACGCAAAATTTTGATTTCTCAGTAGCTAAGCATTGTGCAAAAACCACGTCTTGCCTCTTGAATAAGGCTGAATACAAAGAGAAGCTCGGCACGAATGGTGCGTCTGCAAATCGCTGGTAATTAGCAACGATTTCTTAAGTGGACAACGTCAAGTGACTTTTGGCGAAATCGGCCCAAAGAGTGCTCAAATGAAAATTGAGGATCAGAAAAATGTGTTTGTGTATTTGGTGGTACTGGGAGAGATTTATGCAATACGTGCTGCTGCCCTAACTCTTAATTAGGACCTGTACTGTCATTGAGCGTAGATCATGGAATAGCCAAGACATTTCTGCACTGATTCCATTTTCGCCAAATAACAACTAACAGCATACGTTAGGGGAGATGTTGTGCAGACGGAATTTTTTGATAGTTGGTCTAAGACCATTTTCACTTCTTACTTTGACACTAAAATCTCGCAAAATAATTTTAAAGCGGTGGGAGGAGCGGTAATAATAATTAATAATTAATTATTTATAGGTGATCACAACGTGGATTTCCACTCTCATCGCTGTTTTCCGTCGCAGTGAGTTGAGACATGTGGTAAAGAAACTGGTATATGAAAGATGTCTTTTTACGTAAAAGGACATAAAATTGTCTTCGAACAATATTTTTCGTTTTTTGATATGCACTTTTTGGTATGTCCTTGAGCTCTCCCAACGACTGGGTTTTACCTCCTCAATCGTCCCAAAACGCCGTCATTTCATGGGTCTCTTCAGTCTTGGGAACAGGAAAAATTCACAAGGAGCCAAACCTGGTGAATACGGCAGCTGAGGCATGATAACGGTGTTGTTTTTGACCAAATAATCTCTCACAAGCAAATATAAGTGAGCAGGTACATTATAATGATGCAAAAGCCATGGATTTTTTCCCAAAATTTCTATTTTGTATTGTTCGCGCAAACGGCGCATAACTTTAAGGTAATACTCCTCATTTATCGTACGATCTTGTGGTAAGAGCTCCCAACGTACTACGCCATGGTAATTGAAGAAAACCGTGCGCAAAACCTTGACATTTGATCGAACTTGGCGTGTTTTTTTGGTCTTGCCTCTCCTGGACTCTTTCATTGGAACGATTGGGCTTTGGTTTCGATTTTATGGCGACTATGTCCATCAACTCTACTCCGAGAACCGAAATATTTTTGTGGATGTTTAATGCGCTTCACCACACTGTGCCTTATTACTGTTTTGCCGTCGGCAAAACGTACTGAGCAATATTTATGATTGCTACTGAAGATATCAGAGGAAAATGCGTTACGTTTCTTAAGGAAAATGAAAGCAAAGCACAAACTTACGTTTTATTTTTCAATATACGAATACGATGGATGGATAAGTGGATGTATCAATAGATGGATGGATGGATGAATGATTGTATGGATGGATGGTTAAACAACTTCCAGAAATCTCACAGCAAATTTATACCAAAAAGGTCCGATTCGACCATGAAAGTATGTAAAACTAGGCAACTTTAGGCTTACTGGAGCGAAAGATGGCTTTTGGTTTATAATTTTGTAAGCCAGAAATATCACAAAGAAATGTGTAATATTTCTCCCAAATTGTTTGCCGAGGAAAGAAACATAAAGAAAAAGGAAACACCAAGAATTAGAATGTTGGAATTGAACAATAACTTTTTTTTATTTGAACTTAAACAATTTGTGCGGATGCTTACCAAATGAACTGGATCGTTTGAGCTCACAATAACAAGCGAAGCTTGGTTTTTTAGTGTTTGGTAATGTCAAAGAGACGGAGAGAGTATATAAGACCGACTGTAGCTATCTTTGGAGCAGTCTGTAACACTTTTGAGTTTGAGTTGAGTTGAGGTATGAGTTATGCGATCAAGCCATGAATTTTCGGCGAATTAATATTAGGGTGGCCAGGTGGATAGCGAACTAGGGTGAACATGAAAAATGATCGAAAATTCCGTAGTATATTTTGACATCAACATCTTGAATAAACTTTCCTAATAACTACGTCAGAACTCCATAACCCAGTGGTAACATATTGCGCACCAAATGGAAACCGCCTCGAGATGCGTACTTGGGTAGAAAACCCCGGTATGATGAAGAATATCGCACTACATTCGTATAGAAGAACGTTTCACGCAATACTAAAAAAGATTGTTGACCGTTTTTTTAAGCGCACGAAATAGAAAGAGTGACGGAGCGAGAATATAGATGTTATATAGAAAAGATAAAGAATACTATGAGTGTATCGTGTTCTGTGTTCAGAAAGGCGATTCAAGTTTATGTACAACCTATCGTGATATCATCTTTTTATCTAACCAACCTAGTTACGTCTTATTAGTGGCACTTTGTAAATCTACAAGTGGCCAGATATTCACACTACATATTATGTATAATATATATAATATTTTTTTCTTGGTCTTCTTCAGGATTTTCCGCAGTGTGAATATCTGGCCACTTGCAGATTTACTAAGTCCAAAGCGCCATATATATATATTTATTATTATCATATATGTATGTATATATAAATAAAAACATAAACTAAAAACAGAAATGGGAAAATACTATGCCACTCCTTAATGGTTTGACTGATTTGAGAAAATTTCACACAGACGTTCTTGGAGTGTCAGGAAGCTACGATCAGACACTCAGCATTCCATATACATATAACCAAAGCCGCACGGTGGGGGTTCACTTTACGGTATGTTGGATTTTACAATTCTTTATTGTCCTGCAAAAATTAAGATCCCGATCCGGTTATAATAATCTTGACGTCGTCGATTACCCCTCAAAATATCTGAGCATCATGATTCGGTTATCTTTAACAGATTGTAAGGCAAATAGATACCCAAATATTTCGGAAAACATGTTTGTAAACTTTAAAAGAAACCACTTAATTAATTTCTGTACGTTAAAAATAGTGAATGTCTCAACATAACATTTATGAAAAATCTTTCGCCAATTGCTGAAGAAGTTGTTTAAGAATGTACAATATCTTTGTATTATTCTGAAAAATAACAAAATTTATTCTTATGCATTATAGACTATTGGTTGTTACAAAAGAAACAGCAAGCTGGTTATATAACCCAGACTGCAATGATGCATGAAAGAATCTAGAATAAAATTATAAATTGAACTCTGAATATATATTTAACACTTTAAATCGTACGGTGGACCAATTTGAAATTTTCCTATCAAACTAATTCAGAACGCAACTCAAAACATCTCTGATCTGACTGTGTGGAAATTCATCACCGTTTTCCTCAAAATTATGAAACCTCGATCTGCTGACATTTATTTTTTACTACGCCTTTATTTATACAGCACTGCATGTCGGGAATGACTTGCTGTATGGGGAGAAACCAGCTGTATTTTTCAGTTCTATTTGTACAACAAGGGTAATAATTGAAACGAAATTCTCTACGAAATGATTGTGTGTATTCCAACACACAATTTTCCATTAAGTATAGCTATTTGTTAAACACTTAGCCGAGGCCCAAAAATTCATTTAGCTTCCTGTTAAATACTCGTACTCCATTTCAGCAACCTCCTCACATTATATTATCCGGGAGCAGAATACTAGGGAGAAAAATGCAACTAATATATTTTTTTACTAAGTTTAATGTATCATAACTTGATACGGTACAACAGTAGCAACACCACTGACAAACTGAGCGCAGTTGAATCTTTTTGTAAATCTAGAATTTAAATTTCATCTCAAACTCGAAGCTTTAAGCTATTAATAAGTAATTATCATATTTATTGTATCTAAAATTAACGCGTTTGAACCTACTCTGGACAAATTGCTCACAATTTTCGCAAGAATTTTGCCATTTATTAATTGATTATAAGTAATATATATTAATATTGTACAGATACAAGTAGAGTCATGCCAGCTCACATAACCTTTAATGCACCACAATAATTGTAGTCATTATCATAAAAAAATACTAAAAAAATATATTTGAACTGAAATCACGGTCTTTTCTATATATGACGTATGTTAAAGTTGTTGCTGACAAGCGCAACTATCCGAAGGACGGTCCATACTGTCTCTGCACTATAGACTGCATGTGGGAGAAACCGGGTTTGGAATAATGATAATTATTTGCAGTGATTTTTTCACCAATTGTATTATTCACCCATGATGTAAAAGTTATGCATCGTGACAGTAAATGTACACCAAAAAGCATCTTCGTCATAAACATTAGAAGGAGCTGGCCTGACTGTGGGAGTGTTTATTGAGAAATACTGAAGAAGCAGTGCAGATATTTCAGTCAGATGAACTTTCTTACTTCACTATCTTCCTTGATCCAATGACGTTTTGACTCGTTATAAAAATATGTAAAAGGCGCGAAGTATATCGAGGAGTTCACATCAATAAATGATCTGAATTTGTGAAAGTTATAACTTTTCAAAATCTTCGGCTTAGAAATTTTAGTGGGACCATAGATTTTTGCAAATCGCCAAATTTGTACGTGGGGTACTTTAAGGGGCATGGCTATGCAGCCCATTTTCATTTGCGCAACTAAGTTTATTAAGCGCCTGATCAATGCTAAATTATAAACAAACGTGAGGCTGGGCAATGTTAGGAAGGATTAGTCGAAGCACCTTTGAGATAAAGCATATCCCCTTGGAAAATTTCCTCAGGGCTTGCTTCCTCTCTCAGCCAAAGTACCTTTGAAGTCACTGGTATGAACTGAGCTTCCTCCCCGTTAGGATTGAGGCCTATCTGGACATTTCAAATCGACGAAGAACAGTGTTTCTCAAGTTCCCGCATTACCTTCTGGCAACCCTGAAGTAACGCAAGATCACTGAAAACACGTGTTCGGGCAACAACAGCCAGCACGATGCTTCCACAAGGGATCCTACACCACGTTCAAGCAAGGAAATAAAAACCCTCTGTTCAGGGTTTCGCAGACAAAAACTGCTCCAGCTTCGCTAAATCATACCTCGCATCGAACTGGTCGTCCATCATACACGCTTACACGAAACACAGACATGCACCTGCAACAGGTTGCAGCTACACGCCCTTGTACTATGCAAGCACATACAAGAAAGGGAAAAAAGAAGAGAAGAGAAAAAGAAGAGAAGAGGGATGATTCGGACAATATCTCGGCGATAACTTGGCGAATGATGGGTTGTAAAAACTCCAAGGTTTGGGGATTATCCGCGTAAACACATTTTTTGACGTAGCCCCACAAAAAAAGTTTAATGGTGACAAATTGCATGATCTTGATGACCAATTGACGTCGATAAAACGTGAAATTACGCTTTCCGGAAACTTCTCATGCAATATAGACAAAATCGTATTGTATTGTGTAGCTCGTGGCGCCGCCTTGTGGAAACTACATATCGTTCAATTCATAATCTGCAATTGCAGGTACAGCCATACTATAAACTAACTAAACTGAAATTCGGATTATCCGCCACACTTGTATGTATAGGCCTTGTCACGTCTGTAACGCTTCCAATCTTTTCAAATTTCTTTATTTTCTTGCCAATTCCTTGCACAGTAGGTCTACTATAGCGGTCATAACTACCCCGTAACGCACGAAAAGTGACCATGTTTGAATCACATTTTTTGGTGGTAAGTTTTAACTATTTTTATGCGTTTCTCGGTTGTTAAACGATCCGTATTCGTAAATGACAAACCTTTCACTAAATATACAATATTTCAGATGACAGGTATTTAACAGCCTGTCAATTTGAAACCACTAAATTGATAACCCAGTGTGAGCCAAACCGATCATTTGTATTAGCGGTACCAGAAGGCGAAGAGCAATGCGGTCTATTGTAATTTTTAGACTTCATTTACAGGAACGCATGATGTGCCCCAAACTTGAATGAATTCCGCACAACGGCTTAAAAGACATGATAGGCATGCAACTGCCAAGAACATATGGATTGAGTCGGCCAGAAGCGGTGTGTTGAAACAGCAGAACTTTTCAAATCTTCGATACAAAGTCAACAAATTGGGAGTTTGCGGAAAATTGGTAAATTTGTATGGGTGATAACAGAAAGGATAATTCGATACAGTATATTTACAATCCCCAACTACGATTGGGCTGTGTCAACTGTTACGAAGTTTTATGGAGATTTACGACAATTACCTTTTGTTCCATTTGAAAATTTTTGAAATACTAAATGCGTTAATTAAGTGCAATATGAGATGGAATTTGATGGATGAGGAAAGGAATCACTCTAGTTTGTATACGTTCTGTATATGATTATTGAATGATACTGAAAAATACGATTTTCCAATGGAAAAATAAAGTATGTCGTTATATTATTTATGAAAAAATGCGCGCCGACTTATCTAGTTAAGAAATTCCTTAAAACGTGGACAGGTCTTTATTTCCTGTACCCACTGTTTCCTTCTTTTCGCTCGCTGCACCACGGAGTAAGTTTACGAAGGATGGAAAAAGCTGGGACACGTCAACATTTACTGTCAGTCGTAGTATATGATAGCAATGTGTGAAACGTATTGGTTGTATCACGGTTGTGACACCGTAATACCGCTGTTGTGCCAGTACTCGCCGAACTTACCAACAGCATTCTTTGTTTGCTACTGTTGTTGTTTTTGTTGTTCTTTTTGCATGCATAGCATTTTTATGTTGTATACATTTTAATAATTTATGTAGGTCTACTAGGCAGCAAACGGAGCACAGTGGAAAAGTCCGACCAAATAAAAGTCATTTAGTTATTTTGCTATTTGTTAGAAATTTTTTTTAATGGTTTAGAAAATGCATTTCTGTAATATTCGTTATTGTTTAAGGTTTTCTTTTGACGCGAAAGCGTCATTGCTGCAGTAACCTGCAAAGGCTGAGGCCACATCAAATTGTGTTCTGAAATTATTTATACAAATGTTGGATAAGTAATGACTATTTTAATATTGAACGCCGAACTTTTACTACAGTTGCATTAGCGTCATTATAGAGTTGGAAATAACACCAGACATATCTCGCCCGTTCGAATAGGTTATTTGTCGTTTGTGATGTTTAGTTAAAAAATCGCAAATTCCAGCCTTCGGACACAATCACATCGAATGTGCTAAAGGTAAAAATACCAAATTTTTTTTAAACGGCGACGCTTGTGGAGCAACTGAAAGTTAATTTACGGCTATAATAACGAGTTTTTACGAGAAATGTTTTGTTCTTTGGTGGAAATATTGCGATTTTTCAAATCAGAGCTTTTTCTTCATGTGCATTTAAATCATTAGTTTTTTATTAATACCTATGTGATGCTACTTTGAGCCCCTTCCCTTCAGCGATTGACGTCGTTTTTTTTTAGAAAAATTTTCAAAAAAAATTGGGTACCATATTAGGATAACATAGCGTATAAACTATTAACAAGATGTTTTCAATGCTCAGCTCAAAAAATCACTAGTACGAGCGAAGCGTGAGAGCTCGCACGTACTGGCGAATAGAACAGATATTTTGATATATTTTCTGGCGCAGAAAAATTCTCGGCTCTTTTTCCAATTCCAATATTTGGCAGTATTTTAAAAGACTGGTCTTTCCAGCTGACGTTTAGTAGCCGTCTAATGCTTCGCTCCTTGATGCCATTATCAAAGACCTTTTGTAATGGTGTATTTCGAAACGTTTTTTCGGGTATGCATAGAAAATAATTCCAGGCTCTTCGGCCTTCTGCGCTCCTTCGTCGTCACAACAAGTTTTGACGGCATTTTAAAAACCAACACTTCGGAATAATCCTCATAACATGACCTAACCAAAGCAATCAATGTTTACATGTCTCACTAGACACCCGAGGGATGTAATCTCGCTAAACGATTACAAGTTCACAAGTATTTTTCTTTTGAAGATCCTTAGAACTGATTCATTCATACTTGTGTTATAACCAAGGATTGTGAGCTGTGTAGCAAGATGACAAAGACTAGAGCCCAGTAAAGATGACTGTTTGTTCACCAGTAGAGAGCTATGCCACCGAATTACTTGCTAAGCCCATAGTAGTATTTGATTGCAAACAATACATTTCTGATGATTTACAGGTCAATATTATGCGTTTAATATTTGGTTGTCATCGTTCACGATGGTTTTCAAACGAGTAGATAATATTTCATCGGAACAAATATCTTAATTTGACCTCGTTTACCGCCAGATTCATTTGTATCCCCCTTTTCAAAATATTTGAGAAGGTTGCAATAACTTATCACAGTTTTCTAGCCAATGATGTGTATAACATCAGTGTGCATATACCCTTTATTGGGTATTCTACCAGCCATGTTTGCTTCAGATTTCTTCATAATTATTTTTAAGATTATATTGATAGACTGTTACCCTCCTTAAAGCCCCTTTTGGTGTATAATAATTTTCCCAGAATGATTTATTGTCATTTAACAACGTCGTAAAATCTTATCCATGCAATTTTTTCTCCATCAGTTCGTGCAAGGGAGGTTATAAAGCGATGAAGATATGTTTTCCTTATATTATCCCTATTCTGATATGGCTCTGATAGATCAGAAAGAAGAGGCTTCACTCTTTCACATAAAATACGTGACAAAATCGTGTAAGTAGCGTACAAAAAAGCAGATACCCACGGTATGTATGGATCACTTTTCACGAATATAGTAGAGTATGATAATATGTTTCCAATCATTGCGCTTGCGTTCTTTGTTTGTTTAGCGGCTGATGAATGTTCATTATCGAACCAGGTGATATACAGCATTGGCCGCAGGCCAGTAAAACTCGCATCATTCTTAAACCATAATACTCCTAATCTGACTTGGTTTTGGATAGCTGATCAATCCACGCCATAGTTGATAATTGGCGTGATTTCTTCACTTGTGCCGATATACATTACTTGTACTCTCCAACTGGAGCAGTTCTGCATGTACATGACCAGATTTCCCACCGTTAGTCCCGCTCTTTGTAGAACTGCTTCTTCCGTTTACAAATACGGTCTAACTCCCTTCAGTATATCTTTTAACCCTATACTATAGCAAGCGCTACAATTGGCGGCAGTGTTGCCATGTATGCAGCATTGTTTTCGTCAGACATAACGCGACAGTATTCGTTGTATTAGGGTTTGTCTAAAAACAGCTTTTCAATTCCAAGTACGGCTTTTGCGAATGCGCAAGATGTTGCAGCTGTATCAGGTTTGATGACGGTTTGTTATAGCAATTGAGAAAGATTGTTGACGAGGGCTGTGATTGGCCTTTGGCCTGATTGGTTCCTTTTGGCCTGATTACATACGTTTTGCTGGGATAATCCAACTCTATGTTACCACCTCCGATCTCAGGCATGTCTATGACAATGGAGGCCTGCCAGTCATCACGTCATCAACCTACTTTCTGCTTTTTTGAATTCAGTTCAACTTCCCACCATGTTATACGCAGCGGCGAATGCCTTTCGATTTCGGCTTTGATATATTCCGGAACAATTTTAACGTTAGGTAGCATGCGAGGTGTTCTCGAAAACAAAGGTGAATTTTCATTTTTCTCAAAAAATATTTACTTATTCATCAGCTCAGTCCCCGTTCATCAAAGTAGTCCCCCCCAGCATTTTTTCCAATCTTCGAAGCAGTTCTGATATGCACTTTTTGGTACGTCCTTGAGCTCTCCCAGCGACTCGGTTTTTATCTCATAAATCGTCGCAAAACACCGTCCTTTCATGGTCTCTTCAGTCTTGGGAATAGGAAAAAGTCGGATTGGACCAAATCTGGTGAATACGGCGGCTGAGGCATGATAACGGTGTTGTTTTTGGTCAAATAATCTCTCATAAGTAGAGATGGCAAGATTAATCGCAAAGATTAAATTAATCGATTAATTTTGGCCAATTAATGATTTAATTGTATCGTAGACTTGCTTTCAATTAATTGCAATTTTAATCGATTAATTGGCAAAATAATCGTTATTTTTTTTAATACTTTTGGTATTTTATTAATTTTTTTTCGATTTTTTTTATTTCGAGCACATGTTTTTATCTGTAGTTGGCAGCATTGTTTCTTTGTTCTTTCTTACATCACTAACATTCTTGTTGGGAATAACCGTTCATGGGCTGCTTGATATAAAGCCATTTAATGGAAATATTGGTGTGTATGAATTGAGTGCGTCCCATACTGCTTCCCATATATCTGAGATTTTGTCCGATGCAATGAAAAATTTTTCTATTGAGGAAGATAACGTTAAGGCTGTTGTCACAGACAATGCAAGAAATATTGTCAATGCAATCCATGAAAAATTCGGAAAAAAGCGCCATATTCCATGTTTCGCCCATACGTTGAATTTGGTTTGTTCGAATTCATTAGATGTTTCTGCTGTACAGGGTATTATTTTAAAATGCAAAACAATTGTGAAATGGTTCAAACGCAGCGTTAAAGTCAATGACGACATGCGAAAGGTGCAAGCAGCCGCTGGCGTACCAGAGGGTAAATTTTTGAAACTTTTCCTAGATGTAAATACGCGCTGGAATTCCACCTATTATATGATCGAGCGGTTCATCAAACTTAGCGCCTACGTCAGCCAAGTTTTGTTAAATTGCTCGGACTTTCCGCCCATGATAACATCAAGAGAAAAGGATGAACTAATGGAAATATGTAAATTTTTAAGACCTTTAGAGGCCATGACAGTGCAGATAAGTGGCGAACGACATGGAACTCTCAGCCAAATAATACCACTAGTTCATTGCGGTAATGAGCAAATTTCGAAAATTCACCCATGTCAACCAGCAGCATAAAAACTGAAACAAGAAATTTTAAAGCAATTTGATAAAAGATTTGCGAACATAGAACAGTGTTTCCTCTTAGCTGCATCCACTATCATGGATCCCAGATTTAAAAGTGTTAATTTTAAGGATTCATTGGCCTTGTCGTCGGTCTTAAGATATATTCGTGCTGAAATAACGGAAAAAGATGACAATATGGAAACAGCAAGTGAGTCACCGGTTGAATCAGAACATGATTTTGATTTCTGGGCTCCACACAAAACTCTCGCGCACAAAAAGAAAAAAGCTTGTGACGATGTACAACCTCAAGACGAGCTCACTTTTTATTTAAACTCCCAAGTTTTGCCACTTAAATCAAACGTAGTAGATGCTTGGGATGACATGAAAACAGTTTATCCCAAGCTCTATGAAGTCTCTCAAAATTATTGCCACTTGATTGGAACATCAGTGTCTGCGGAACGGTTGTTTTCCAAGGCTGGATCTACCGCAACATTAAAAAGAAACCGACTAACAACTAAAAGGTTGTCAAAATTATTATTTTTACAAACATGGCTGAATAAAAAATAACAATTTTTCAAGTAAATTGCTTTTAATTATTATTTTTTTTTATAAATCGGCAATTAATCGACAATTAATCGATTAATTCCTATTAATTGCAATTAATTGCAATCAATTATTTTACTTCGGCAATTAATCACATGATTAATTAATCGATTAATTTTTTGTTTTTGCCATCTCTACTCATAAGCAAAGATGAGTGAACAGGTGCATTATCATGATGCAAAATTCATGCATTTTTTCGCACAATTACAGGCGTTTTTTTGTATTACATAACGGAAGCGGCGCATAACTTCAAGATAATACTTCTTATTTACCGAACGATCTTGTGGTAAGAGCTCCTGATGTACTCCGCCATGGTAGTCAAGGAAAACGGTGAGTAAAACCTTCACATTTGATCGAACTTGATGTGTTTTTTTGGTCTTGGCTCTCCTGGACGCTTCCATTGGGACGATTGGGCTTTGGTTTCAATGTCATAAACATATACCCATGATTCGTCACCAGTTATGACCCTTTTAAGCAAATCTGGATCATCATTGACGTCATTCAACAATTCCTGAGTGATGCTCATAGAATGTTTTTTTTTTGGTCAAAATTCTGCAATTTTGAAACGAAATTCGCTGCCACACGCTTCATGCCCAAAATTTCTGAAAAGATTGAAAGATGAAAAGTTTGTACCACTTGTAAACATTTTTTTGATTCAGAGTACTCTCACCGTATGCCACTGTCAACATTACTTAATTTCATTTTTTACACAAAATTTGATGCAACTCCTTTGATCCATTTTTTCGATAGCAGAAAATTCCCGAACACACAAAACACTTTTTCTATTTATGCCCCACACAAACAAACTGAATATGCTATATGGACAAAACCGTCAGCATATCTTCGAGACGAGTGTACCAACATAAAAAAAAATAATAACCGAAAGTACGTAGCCCGCGAAATTTGAAAATTCACCTTTTTTTGAACACATCTCGTACTCTTTTTTAGCACTCATAAAAATGAAATGCAATTTTCGTTTCACCGTATTTACCTACCACTGTTAACTAGCAAGTCTTAACCGCGAGTCAAGGTGTCCAAGTCTCTTACCCACTTTAACTTCACAATCGAGTTTATGCTATTGGGCATGGAGAGTGTAGCAGATGTAAGAGTATATCATGCTAACTGCATCATATTGGTTATACGCCATGTTAATCATATTTGCATCAGAATTTCCTCAAGGAGTTATAAGTCTGTTACTCACTATAAATTCACATGCGAGCTTACGGGATTCGGCATGAAAAGTGTAATAGATGTCAACGTTTTATATGTCATATTAATTATGCTAATCTTAGAATACCCGAATGAGGTCAACTTTTTTTATTTGGAAAATGGTTTCGTTTCAAATGTAGTGTTTTCGCACAAATGTCTGATAGCTACCAAAATCGTTGTGCTTTGCTAATTTGCTAATAATTAGGTTTAAATCTTAACATATATAAGGCTCGGAATTTTTGAATTAAACAGATAAAGTTACGTATACAAAGTAGCTCGTAAATAATAACATTGTTAATAGTTTTTAACGGAAGCCAAGTTAGAGTTGAAAGTTGAAACGCATCACTGATTTATATAAAGAATCTGATTACGCTCAATTTGTGGAAATTTGTGTTTTTATAGAGATGGTTACATCACCTGGGGGTACATCATGAGGAGACGCCAAAATGTATTAATTAAAAAATAGACTTCTGCAAAATTTTTAAGTCAGTTTTCTAAGACTTTATTTTAATAAGCCTACCTTTCATTATTGAACCCGAAATATTAGTGCTTAGCTCGATACATAGAATTTTTGTTAATGTTTTATTATGAGGCAATGAAGCTCTTCTATTTACGTTGTACTTACGATTTATAGTCGCTGCGACGGTCACTTTTCACAAAAATAAAATTTTTCACAAAAAACACTTTATTTTAAAGCTGTAATAATTCAAATAGTGGAACAAATATGCGCAAAAAGTATAGTTATGGGGATATGGAATTGATAAAAATCAGAATCCTCGTCATGCCCTAACAACGGACGTAAACATTATCCAAATCTCATAATATATCCTCACAAGACCACAGTTAATTTTATGTATGTTTAACGAAAGGAAAAAATGTATCCTATCAGTAGCACTTGACATCAACAGTGTGCTATGCTCAAGCAAATATTAAAGCAACAGTTTAAAAACCTGCAATATCTTTGTCCAATCCACCATTTCTCCCATCCTTTCCGTCAGCAATACGACCACATGCAATACAAGTGGGCAACCATCACATCACTCACGGTGGTGTGGAACAGCAGGCACATTCTTAGCAGGTAAATGAAAGCTTGATAAAGCAAACGATAGATTCGTGGGATTCAATGCCAGTCTGACAACCGCATAGACTACAACGACCTGCACATCTCATAATGTAGGCCAATTCATTGGCATTCACTATTCGGTTATGCACAGGAGTGAATGTAAATAAGAGTTGCTTGATTTCGCCTTTGGTTTATGTTTGAGCTCCACATCCTCACACAACGAGGTCTTCACTCCAGCTGTGTCATGTGGTGCCGAAAAGGGAGAACGATTCAACGTACTGTGAATGTATGTAAGTGTGTATGTATGTATATGGTTGAGAGAACATCAAATTAAAATGATTAATATTTCCCCAGTGGATCTCTGCTCATAAATTTAATACGCGCTCTCAATGTAAACAACATTAATGCTACTCATAAAAACCATACCGCGCCACCGTCACCACCACCATTACCGCCACCATGGCCAGCCGCTGGAGATATTCATCCATATCGGAATTTACGCGATACATGCTCGTCGTACCGGAACATCATTGCACGGGAATGTAAACTGCTCCACACTACAACTGAATGCATCGAGATGTTTTCGCTCCTCGGGTTCATCATTCATCTGACCATTTAGCGGAGCACGCGATTTTTATGCATTGCCAGGCCTTTTTTGCCATTATTCACTATTATTTAATTTAAAAATAACAGAAACTCAACATATAATCAGCAATATTTTTAATGCAATTTTTTAATTGCCATCCACGGATCCACAGGATACATGACGCTGATTGGCTGGCCCAGTGCTCACAGGCTACAGACACTTAATTAAAGTTTGTTTGCAGTTTCAAAAGTAATACATAAATTGGTCATTTGAGCAAAAGTGGTCATTCAATGATTGTAAAACACATCGAAGAAATGCCGATGTCGTGATTCAATTTAAATGGTTTATAACTCATTCATATTCCGACGATGATTTAAAAGTGCAGACCGATGCAGTTCAGCTGAGGGAATAAATGATTTGTTGTATCAAAGAGGCCAATCGAATATTTAGGGTTTAGTGCGTCCACTCTGCTGCAACATGATAGATATCAGGCGAAAGGAAACTTAAAATTATGCAATGGAAATTTAAAAAAAAACACAAAGAAGTCCAGGGACCATAAAAACACAACTCGAAGAATTCAATATCTGAGTAATTACAATATCGAGGATTCAAAAATAGAAGATCTCAATAATTAAATATTATAAAGCCTAAAAGTCAAGTTTATGACCTTTTTTTTTTAAACAGAGCGTTTCTAAAAGTATTCCATGATTGCTGAATAAATCGTCCGTTTAAGTCATATATTAGTGTGGGTGTATTGAATTTCAGAATTTTGACTGACCTAAAATATAAATACATTCAATTCAATCATACACAGCGGCCTCAATACGTAATTGATACGAAGATGCATCATAATCTCATATTTTATATATCGTACACGGTGATTAAAAAGAAAGTTTACATTTGTTTAGCTTACTGCGTGTATCTCAGTCGGTAGTCTAGCTCTAGCAACTGTGGAGCGTTTCTCATGAGTGGAACGTGCGTTGTGCGTGCGAGAATTTTACAAAAACGTTGAATCAGCGACTGTAAGCGATATCATTAACTACAAAAAAGATCGATGTAATTGACAGTTTTACTTAAACAAAACAGAGAATATTTCTTTTCAACAATTAATGAAAGTTCAGCCATCAACCAAAACAATAGCTAAGAATATGAACGAAATAAGGTAAAATCCCAAACATATAATAAATACTAATTATCAACTATTTTCACTAATCACCTAAAACGAAGCAAAGAAATAGTTAATAAACAAACAATCAATCATAAATACACAAAATCTAGCCTAACAAATTATAAGCAACAGCTCCTAGCCATAAACAAGATAAAAAACACATAATCGTAAAAATATTAAACAACTAGCCGACCCGGCAAACGTTGCTTTGCCTTCAAATTTTAGCAGGAGCAGAAATAATTGCTTTTTAATTTGTGGTTTATATAGGAGGTACCACTCCCCATTGACCAATCCCGCCCATATTTGCAGCAGCACTTAAGATATGTACACCAAACCGATGTACCAAATTTTGTTCAAATATCGTAAACAGGAGCAGAAATATTGGATATTTAATTTATGGTTTGTATTGGAGGTACCACGCCCCATTGTCCAATTGGACCGAATTGTAAATCTAAACTATCCCGGGCACCACACAGACGCATATGCAAAAATGTATGCAAAGCGGTCCAGCCGTTTAGGAGAAGTTCACTGACAACGCCCGTACAGTAGAATTATATATATAAAGATAAACAGGACATTGAAGAAAGTATGATAAACTGTTAAAAAAAGAGTTAGAATAAACTAGTATAAATACACGTAGACCCCACATTGTAAGCCGGCTTAAGAATGCAATCAAATAAAGTGCACACAGTTGGTGTGAGGAAAAAATATTATTTTATTCTGCAATATTCGAAGCTTTCGCGAAACATTTCTCTCGTTCAAAAATTTGGAAAAAGTAAAATCTCGGACACCAAAGCCAAAAATGGTTGAAAACGCAAAGAGTGTTGATTAGTCTTTTCGCGACGATCTAAGCCCTTCAAATCTGAAGTACGCAAGTAGTTTAAATGTGCGCAAATCATCACCACACCGGATTTTGTACATCCCTACCAAATTTAGTCGGTACAAGAAATAAAGGGCCAGAATGCAAATCAAACCAACTCAGGAAAGCAATTGACCGCTTTTAAATGTTCAGCAAAACTTCGCCGAGAGTATCTGAACCCTTTCATTCGACTAAAGTGACCATATGGGCTGTAAGATCTTGCCGAGGAATGATCAGACCTTAATTTGTTGAAGATTGACAACATTATTGCTTGCACTGAAAAACTATAACATAAAACACGGTTTCAGAAGAGTGAAGCAAGGCTACACGCGCCCAATAAATCTCTGGAACAAGTTAGTGAAATTGATCTCTACTATAAATGATATAAATTGATCTCGACGCAATCCTGATTTAAGCCCATGAATTTCTCCTCATGGGATGAACATTCTTCATGAAATATTATTTTTAAGAAACAAATTACCAAATTGTGTATTTTATTAATTAATAAACATTTTTTGATAAACGTCTTACATTCTTTTAACCGATCCATTAAATACAAATTTTCCTTTGAGACGTCTTGTATAATATAAAAAATCGAAGCAGTCCGAGGACTGTAGGCTCCTTTTAATTCATTCATTCTGCATTTATTATTGTTTGAAATAAATAGCATCACTCGTCACTACTTTCAATTTGCAGCCGTAACAGTTTATGAAAATCTCAGCATTGTCAAAAGCGCTGTCGAATTTAACGGCCTATTTGGCTAACATAAAGCGTAGTCACGCTGATCTTTTGGATGTCGTCTAGGCTACACGGATTCAAAATCTATATCTGGAGAGAATGAAAAACACGCATTCATAAATAACGTAGATATGACAATTTATCATTTAAAAATGAGCATCGTTGTTGACACAATTTTTCTAGAAATCAGTAATATCGAATTTATACATGACAATGGGATAATTTTCCAATGAAAATAATGGTGTTTTATCATCTTCAGCTTTCGATGTCAAATTGAACGGAATTTAGAAATCTGTATTATGTGGACAAATCTGATATTTATAATCCATTTGAAACTATTAACTATTAAAATATTTTTGGGTTATTTTTATTTGCATACGTGTTTAATCAAAGTGAATAAAAGTTTTAAAATACCCTATAAATATTTGTTGATCCATGCACTATTTTACGAGTTCGTAATAAACGTGTTTGACGGTATATAAATTATAACATATACTCGTACTGCTATATCATTCTTCATTCGCCAAATTAAATCATATATTTGGACTAGTTTTCAAACTTCAGCCTCGAAATCCTGATGACTCAGAGATAGCCTCAGTCCATATTGTCCAGCATCCCATAACTTGATGTCAATGATAATCGCTGTTAGAAATATATGAATATCCCTCGTTTCTCCGGATATCCAACAAATGCTTACAGAATAGTGGAAACAGGATCTTAAATTGAAAGAAAGCATTTTCTGAGCCTTTTTTCCCCCAGGATATCGGAAAAATTACAAAGTTTTTGGGGAATCCTATTGTATGTAAAATTACATTGCATTATAAAATAAAAAGTAACAAATAAATTTAAATACGTTCCAACAGTAAATTTTGTAGCACTTATTTAGTATGAATTCTGTGACTGACAGTGTGCGCTCGGGTTCAGCATATACAGATACAGCGACATACCTTTCTTCAACTGCGGCCACCTCGACGTGCTGAAACCCACTTCGAGTGGTCAAATAATGCAAAAATTTAGGACAAAATTCTCGAACTGATGCTGGGTATGTCTTCTTCAATGAGCCAAAATAAAGTCTCCAATATTCATTTCATAAGCGGCTAGAGAAGATGTTATTATTATGTTTGAGGCCGTGAAGGGCCTAGTTTTCGGGAAACAAACTTTGAACTGGGATTCAAAAAATTTTTAATTTTGAACTCAATTTCCAAAAATGTTTTTACGACATCTCTTAAACTCAGTGGAACTGAATGTACTTGTGAAATCTAACAACTTTTGCTTTTTGTACTATTGAAATAGAAATATAGCTCCCGATTTTTTCACATTTTGTCCAGTATTATAAATCATTTGAGTAACTTCAGGCTACGAATTAAGGATTACAATAGAGAATCAAATTGCGATATATCAGTCAATTTGAATGGGAGGTGAATGGGTCGTCGCCCATTTTCATTCCCTATTGGAATATATTGGGGGTAAGAATATAAGGGTTAAATCGGTCATTTGAATGGAAAGTACAAGAAGTTGTGTGGTTATTTGATCGACGTTTTTCCGATATTGTTGAGAATTGTGTAACAAAGTAATGATGGAAAAATCGGTCGATTTGTGTGGGAGGTATCAGAATATGTGTGGAAATGTACTCTATTACCGGCTACGATTGGCGAAATACTAGACTTGCAAGTTTTACAGATTTACGGCAGTTAAACTGGTAGCCCAGTCAACCAGACAGACCATTTCCAACTTTAGACTATTCCTTGTGGGTGCTAAATTTTGAAGTATCAAATGATACAATTCTTCATTCCTTCGGGTGAAGGTGAAAAAAAATCTAGAAAATCAATGACTACCAAATTGAAGAACAACAAAGCTTAGCTATTAAGAGCCAGCAATTATATAACATAATTATAATAACATAACAGTTCATATCATAATTGAAAATACATTTGACTGAGGGTGTTATGAATTTTTAGAACAAAAAATTTAATAGCCCAAAAATTGGCAAATTTAAATGTTAAGGAGTTGACTCAAAAGTATTATAAATCTAGTCCATTTCTAATTGAAAATGATAAAATGCCAATTTATATCAATTTTCAGCTAATAATAAGAAAATATCTGTTCAAATTGAAGATTGTTATTAATTATTAAGAAAAAATCAATCGGAAATGTGAATTTTCATTTATCGTTGGAAATAAAAAACAGTTGAATACGAAAACTTTCATCTAAAATGCACAAATGTCAATTCAAAATAAGAAATTTTGATCTATATTGACAAAATGTCAACTGAAAATGAGAACTTGCTTTTAACAATAAGAATAGGTAAACTGAGAATGGCTGAAATGCGATTTCATAGATCGAGAGAAATATATTTTATGATGAACATTTGTTTTTGATGTTAAAAAAACAACAAGTGAAAGTGAAAATTTCAACTTAAATTTAAGAAAATATCATGTATCATATTGAAATTTTCCCGTCCAATATGGGGGAAAGATTTAACTATTTTGAAAAATTTTTTTTGGAAGTAAAATTATGAATTTGATTTTGCGAAATTAACATTTGTGATAGAGAATTTCTCTTTCATATTAAACAAGTTCACAGGCACAAAGTTGAAAGCCAAAATTTGTTCAACAGTGGCATGGACTCATCGTCAGATATTCAGATTAAAAGCGATTATTTTGCATCAGCCAACCAACCACTTGAAATCAATTATGACAATTAGGAGTATGACTTCATTGTTAAATAATCTCTTAGTTACAACAGTTCTCAAGTCCAATTATTTTTTCCAATGTCAAATATAAATTCTCACTGCCAAATGTATTTTTCCCTACGTGCATATTTTCTCAATACTGAGTGGAAATTCTCATTCTCAATTGATCTTTGTATTAAATTATTATTAAATCGATCTCAATGTTGTAGACAAACCTTACTTTTAATGTATCTCTTAATGTATCTTATTAAGCGGAAATTCTTACTTGAACTTGATATTTTCTGAATATTATACGTAAACTATCATATTTATTTGGTTTTAAGTGAAAACACACATCTTCTATGTTTCTTTTCTAAATACTGAACAGAAAGTTGAAAAATATGTAGTATTCATGAACTAAGAAAATCACAAAATTAAACATTAAACAGTTCAAAACGTTGCAGTTTGAACACTTCATATACCAGTTTCCAAACTCTTAATAACCTCCTCCGCGCATTACGACGTTTCAAATTTCCTGCATTTGAATCCCTCATAAAGTGAATACAAAGGATCTGGCAGAGTTTGTAGCAGCAAAGTACTCAAGGGTTTCATTTTCCATTCATGCAATTCTATGCCTCTATTCCATTCTCAATATACAATTCCTGTCCGAACTAAGATTCCGCGTTGTAATCTAATTACAACTCAAAACTCATTGCGCTTCTGGCAACCCAGATCGTCGAATACGTTTCAAAAACATTAACGCATATCAGCGGAGATGGCTCTAAAGTCAATATTCGACGTTAGTTATCTAATCCATTTTGGAAACTTTTTCAATGTAATGCCTATTTTGACGTGCAAATGTTATGAAAAGGCTGCAGTGTAGACGGCACCGACGAGAGAAAGCGCGAAATAGAGTATGTAATACAAAGCTTTTGCCTCCGTAACGTTCAGAGATGCATTCGAAACACATTCATACACCCACACATACATTCATACGTACATACTCGTATGTACCTTGGTAGTTATTACATTTGTTAGTTGGCAAATGTGTGATTGGGGAAGTAACAATGTTTACACCACGAGGCAAAAATTCAATTTGGTGAAAACATGCAAGCAGTTTGTTGAAATATTCGCAATGCTGTTGAAATGTGAGCAGTAAAGACTGAAAAATACATTACATAGAATGCTACTAGCATATAGTCACCAGGATGACAGGGGTGACAATAACTTATATTAAATAATAATCATTTTTCCAGTATTAAAGGTCGCGGTTTATAATGTTTCTCCACTTTTCTAAAATGTAGGGAAAATCGGACAAATCGTAGTTGTGGCGCCGTGGCCTTTGGCATCTCAGTCGTTCAAATGTAAGTACCAACAAAATCCGTATTTTGGAGTGGCTGCAGCCAATTTCTTTATATAGAGTTACCCCTTTTTCGGTTTTAAGTAAAGTTAAATAGAACACACATGAAGCTATGATTTCGATGAATCTTTTATTTCATTAAACTGCAGTGTGATTTAAATGACCGCATCTGGATTAGTTACCCAATGACATCTCTAGACAAAAATGCGCACTTTTTTGGAGCCAGTGACCTTCCTACAATCACTTCTGGGTTTTGTTCGATTGAAAGCCCACTATTAATCATCACTTTTATAGGAAGTTTTTACTAAGGCAAACCTTTCACAAAATAAATAATAATTCAGATGACAGGTATTTAACAGCTTGCACCCTTGCCAGACCGTCAGTTTTGAAGCCATTGAATGGATAACCTTACACAATAGAGAATTTTGGAAATATTAACGACTACAGGAAACCCAACTCAGGAGTCAATAAAAATACCTAATTTTTGGAAAAACGAAAAAGTCAGTTTCTTGCTTTTTTCGCAGAATAAATCTGCGATTAAAAAAACATAGTGAAATCAAACAAATGTAATTTAAGGCTACCTAATCCGCATCCATGACGTTTAAATCGGATGCGTGGTTAATTTGTAATTGCGTGTGCTATGTATTCTGCCAAAAATATTCAACTAATATCTAATATTTTTTCAAAAACACCGAAATTTGTCTGATTTAGTGCGGGGTGACCTTTCACTATTTGCTAAACCAAAAAGATCGATCCAAGAATACTATTTTGAACTGCTACTGAATACTATTTTGAGATTCAATATGAATTGCAGCACGTCCTAAAGGACATTCCGGACGGAATCTATTTGGAATTCTTTGAGGATTGAAAACAAGTTGGCGAAAATGTGCCACCTTTGGGGAAAAACTATGTAGGCAGTGAAACAAATTTTGAACAAATAAATAAAGTTATTGTTTGAAAAAAAAAATAGAACCTAGTTTAATACTTCACCCCTTTGTAAGGGAGTTCAAAGGTATTGTCATTTCAAAATCGTTATTTTATGTGTAAGAAGAGGTCGTTTTATTTGTATATACATATTCCCATTTATTTGAAGGCAAGTTCATAACCCTGCGGACCTGCAAAGAAAACATGCCCATACGAGGTGTGATCAAAACAAAACAACATTATTGTCAGTTTTTTCCAAAAAGTATTTATTTATTCATCAATTTCTATTTTATTTTCTTTAAAGTAGTCCCCCTCAGATATAATACACTTGTGCCAGCGTTTCTTCTAATCCTCGAAACACTTCTAAAACGCGTTTTTTTGAGTCGATAACAGCTCCTATTTCGATTTTAATTTTATCTCCTCAATCGTAGCAAAACACTTTTCTTTCATCGGTATCTTCAGTTTTGGGAAGAGGAAAAAGTCAGTGGGGGCCAAGTCCGGTGAATACGGTGGTTGAGGCATGTTTACGGTTTTGTTTTTGGCCAAAAACTCACCCACAAGCATCGATCTGTGAGCTGGTGCGTTATCATGGTGCATAATCTATGATTGGTTTTTTCACAATTCTGTGCGTTTCTGACGAATTGTTTCGCGCAAACGGCGCATAACTTCAAGGTAGTATTCCTTATTGAAGGTACGACCTTGTGGCAAGAATTCATGATGTACCGCGTCATTGACATCTTCTCGGTCTTTCTTAAACCGGTTATACCACAATTGAACTTGTGTTCTGCTCATAGTACACTCGCCAAACGCCGCAGTCAACATTTCAAATGTTCTTGCACATTTAATTTTTTTTTTACACAAAACTTAATACAGTTTCCTTGATCCATTTTTTCGAATAGTAAATAACCGAAGAGCACACCAAAACACGACCAACCATTTTATCTGTCAAAAACAAACTGACAATCCAAAATGACTCATATTGTCAACATATATAACAGACATGTGTACCAACATAACAGAAAAAAATCCGAAAATTGAACATACGTAACTCACTAAATTTTGAAAAAAACCGTTTTTTTTTATCACACCACAAACAACATTCAGAAAAAAAAACTAATCTCATAATACATTTTCCCAGACTTTACTCCCTAACCGTAAACTGTTCAGGGTGGAAATTAACAAGCAAAAGGAAGAACTATCCCAGTTAATGTAGTTCAGTGAATATTTCATTGGAAAAACGAGCTACGTCGTTACAAATCTGTACATCATCTAAAACAATCGAAACTTTTGTCTATTCTTATGGTTGAACATGTTACGGCACGACAGAGCTACTGGCGTATATCCAACTTTCTACATTCGTAATTGCAGTTCATTTATTCATTAAAAAAAGCTGACCTTTGGCATTTGGCTATCATTTTTTATGTAAAATTTTTCGCTAAATGCGATATGCAATCAGATGTTAAAAAAGTGGATCAGATTTCGAGATATTGCTAATTTTGTATTTTTTGAGTTTTAAAAGAACGTGAGTTCGCTAAAGTGCAATTATGTTCCGATATACCGAGCCGATTTTAAAGTTATGTCTGTGAAATTAAAGGTGTGAAACACTTTGCAATCAAGCTATCAGTTTATGAGCTATTTATAAGACTGCCGAGGAATTTCATCAAAATTTAGAAAAAAAAAATTATTTTGCATTGAATTACGTCTTCCGGTTTCTTTTTTGGACATTAAGGTATGAACTTTTGGGAAGAAACTAAGCTCTTGGCGAGCAATATAGGATGGAAAATGTAGACTTTATATGAACTTAAGTAATGATACAGAAAATCTGTTTTTTCTCAATTTTATGCATCGTCAACTATTATGCAACTTAAGGTTTAAATAAGTTATCAATGTGGGTTCAACATCTGGTACGGCCACTAACCATGAAAAAACTCTCAAAACTGAACTCGGAAATGTCGTCAAACCGTACGTTCTTTTCATGGGAATTTCATGGAATGCAACGATAATTTATTGGATTTTTTAATTTCACTGTAATAAAACTGAGTTCAAGGCATTTCACATGAGAAATGATATGAGAAATTAAATGATTTTACGAAAGAAATAATAATAGTGTTATTGTAACATAATTTGATACTTGCAACAAGTTATTAATTTTCTTGTGAAAGTCACTCGATTATATCTGTGGTCACAACCCATAACAGCCTAAGTCTGTTTTTCAATATTTTCAGTACAGGAGTTTAAAGTTTTGAATCTTCACTGAAAATCAGGAGAAGGTGTTTTTTGGAAAACTTTGCTACAGATTCCCAGGAAACGAATTTCTTTACTTAGTTGTTAACAAAAAATAGTTGTTTATTCTCGCAGTCAAAAGATATTATCGAAAAAGACACTTAGGCTCTTATGAATTGTTGAACGAAAGAAAGTCAAAAAGTTCAAGTTGAGTTATGCTATTATTCCAGATTAAATAAAAAACTTTATGTTTGGAGAAAGACCTTAACTCAATTTATGTTCATCAAAAAACGAAATTGTAATTCGGAATAAGAGCTTAACTCAAGTTAGGAAAATAAAATTGTTTCTTTATTTTTTTGGATTAACGACTTAAATTGATTTGGGCAATGATGAAAAAATTGTGTTTATATTTGTTGTAATCCTAAATTGACTTTGGCAGTTATGCCAAAACAGTCATTTAGAAAAATAACTTAAGCTATTAGGTTTTTTAGGATTAATTGTCTTCCTAAAAGAGATACAAACATGAAAAGTTTAGAGCAAATAAATTCAGATACGCTGAATACGATGGTGCTAATAACTCAATTGTGTCCTAACTCGAGTCAGGCTGTTACGGCTTGTGACCACAGATATTTCGAATTTCGGCAGATCTCCGATCTTATCTGACATCACATTAATAATGTCTTTAATCATCCTATTTAAACTTGGATTGACAGGATGTCTCTCACAAATTTTCCAGAATTGCGGAATACAATACAATTATATTCAATATCAATAGCAAACTGTTGACAAAATACAGCGTTTCGGAAAATTTTTGAGAATCTGATTTGAAACATAGACGGCAAATTTTTCTTGGTTTTTACGGGCTTTCTGAGATGGTGCGAATCTCGGTCAAACGTCCAATGGTTTCTACTAAATCGTTTGCGTATCCAAGGCAATAAAGCATAGTTTCAAATCTTTTCACGGTAAATTTGCAGATTTAGTTTTTCGCCCTGTTCAATAAAAACCAGTGGCGAGCGTCCGCTGTCCAAACCACCACTGACGCTGGCGCTTTTGATTTGCATTCTCACCATACACGATTGTTTTGTTTGTTTACATATTGTGGAACCGCAAACATTTTTTAATTAGAAGAAAGATGTTAAATCTTGTACTTTTTGCATTTTATAAGGCTTTAATCTTAGTTCTAAATTATGGTCTCCAAATTTCGAATCACTTCTGGTGACGTTGCTATATTTGGTTGTCCACCTACACGACCTTTCTTGATGCTAATGTCGTAGCTCATTAACAATGATTGGTTGCGGTTTTCTAATTAAAGACAAAGCAATAACACTGTTGAATTCCATTTCGATAACTAATTAACATTTAATTGAAACGAAAAACGATATGTTTCCGCAGTTTTGTAACCAATATAAAGACTGTATTTTATCAAGATACAAGCGTTTCGCCAGTAGCAATTTGGTTGCTACAACAGAGTGAAATTGATCAAATTGTAGTGATTTTAGGAAATAGGAGGAAATAATACTTAGTAAATGGACCAATTGATTTTGTCAACATATATATATATATATTACTTTCATTTTTTTCTTTTTATCAAATTTAGAAAACATTTTCTATAATGTTAAACGAATGTTTGTTTGCTGGATGCTCT
>JAHXMU010000683.1:4605293-4619876 GCA_019455685.1 Philornis downsi | reverse complement strand
GATTTGGGCACGTTGTTCAGTTGTGTATTGCTCCATTATAAATTCTCCAAGTCTTCTTTACAAAATACTAAATAGAAAAGAAAAAAAAAAATATAATAAAAAAGTTATAAGGAATTCACACCACTTCGTTCATTCTGGGCCACCCTGCACAAGCATTGTTAAAATATTCCATTTAAGTCTTATTTTGCAATCTTTAAATTCATCGATCTACATGCATTCTATAGAAAAATCTTTACTTTTCATGAAGGAATCCACTCTCATCAAAATCTTCTTATCGTCTTAAGCGTCATACATTTTTCTTTCGTAACAATTACAACAATTTGTCATTGCGTGATTTATTAACTTACATTTATATAACGTAAAGCTTAATGCCAAATATCTGCCATTAAACAACAAATAACACAATTTTAACCATCATCTCAATCCTCAACACACAGGCGCAAAATTGTAAGTGTGAGCTCATGTTGGTGTTGTTAAAGTCATATAAAACAAATATTAATTACTGTGAATTAAGTACCATATTTTTCATTGTGTAATTAAGTCTTATCTCTTCATGAAAAAATATACATACATTTATTTGTTTCCAGCAGAAATGTACAATTTTACGGCTTAACCTTTATGACACTGGCTAGAAGGAAAAAAAGAAGCAGAGAATGCGAGGCGCAGATAAATTAAAAAAAGTCACTGCTATAAAGTCAAGAGATTTTTCGAATGTCTACAGTCTTTTTTATCAAGACGTCTTTAGCAAGACGTTATTGCAACATAATTAAACAAACGCTATATTACGGATGGCCAGCCGCATTTTAAGCTTTTTGACATCTATAATCTAAAATTTCGACATAATAGGCTGCGTTTACGCACAGAAGCTATGCTAAGTAGTGGTGATTGGCAACATGCTTTTAAAAATAGTATACATTTGTGTATAATGGCCAAGAAAAAAATGAAATCGAATCAGATCTTATGGGCGACATTAGGGCGAATCAGAACCTTTATATGCGAACTATTTCCTATATTTCAAATAATACTATATTTATAACTTTTTTTACTTATTTTATACATTCCATCAAAATAATATCGGAAATTAATAAATAACAGAAAAATAATTATACTTTATTTAAGAGTATTGAATCGCCTTCTGATATTAACAATTACGCCAACGAATAACCCAATCATCAAAACATTTTTCAAAATTATTTTTCGATTTTCTGCTGAAAACGGATGCTTTGAAGTGGTAATTTGGGTTTTGGAAAGACAGCCTCAGTAATATCAGGATATACCGGGTTATTCATTTACTAGCTTCAAAATCGTCAGTCTGGGAAGGCGGCCAGCTCTTAAATGTCTATCATCTGAAGTGTAATTTCTTTACGAATATGGATCGTTTAACAACATAGCATAACAATGCACAACATAACAATAGTTAAATCTTACTACAAAAGTGATGATTTAAACGTAATTCAACACGACCGGTTTTGGCTTTATTGCATGAGAAGTTTCCAGAAAGCATAATTTCACGTTTTGCCGTAATTTCAATTGGCCATCAAGATCATGCGATTTGTTAGCCGTTAGATTTTTTTGTGAGGCTACGTCATAGACCGGGTTTACCCGGATAATCACCAAACGTTGGAGCATTTGAAAACCGACAAGTAATCGCCGAAATACCGCCCGAAATGTGCAAAAAAATTGTCGAAAAATGGATAACCCTGTATGATGGTTGATCCACGATATTCGAAATTCATTCATACTGACATAATGTGAGATAGTGTGTTATCGTGGTTCAGTTTTCTTTATACAAATCTGAAATGTTTCACAGATTTTGCGCTATTAAATCCCGCTAAAGGCTCAGATAATACTCTTTATTGGCAATCCGACCTCTTGATAAGGATTCCAAGGGCACAATTCCGCGATAAGTACAGAAAATATTCAGTGTAACCATGGCTTTTGATCCATTTTTAAAAGCTGTTTCGATATCGATATTTTAACGACACCAGTTGGAGGCAAATCTTACATCTTGCATACAAATGAAAAGTATTTACTGTAAGCCTTCGGCAACATTTTCGGTGTTTCGGCACATGAAATTTCATTTGCAATACAACATATGAGATAAATTATTCGTTCGATATTTCTATCCATTCTAAAAACCGCAAAACACTAGAGATGGACTGATAAATGACAGAACGTGTTTACACTTTAAGTCATTATAAAGAACAATTGCGCAACGTAGCGAAAAAAGAATTTTTTGGAATCCTTTTCAACGGGCCTTTAAAACGACCAATCCGGCTACTTTTTTAGAGAATGTACTTAGCAAAGTTATTCTAGTTTCAACTCGATTCAGTGTGAAATAGAGAGTTTTCAACTCAAAAGAACTGCTTATATTTGCGATATGTGAAAAAATGAGCACTTCATGTCTTTTAAATATCAATTCTGTGACGTTCCTTTTCAGATTTGCAATAAAATTAACATTTGCGTTCAGTAGTAATGTTTGACAAATCATTTTGAAAAAGAGTACACAAAAATTAAGTTGAAAAAACACTCCAAAACAAGGAATATATTTGAAGTACTTTCGGCGAGTTACTGTTGAAATTAATTTCTGGTTGAATGTGTTGGTAAGAAAACAATTCTTCCTCTTTTGGAGCGGAGAAATATATTCATCAAATGTTTGTGACTTTTTCGTGTATGGTGGTCTAACTAGACCGAATTTTCGAACGCTACAGAAGTACGGTTACTGATTTTTTGTACCATAAGTTATATGATTTCCACTTGAACGATATGCAGTTTCAACAAGATGGTGTAATGAGCGTGCAATTATCAGAAAAGGCACAATCGTGAAATGTAATACAATTAGGATATTTTATTTTGTGGTATGTAAAGTCATTGGTTTGCTTTAATAGCTCAATGACCCTTAAACCGACTTTATTCGTGTTGTTGGTGAAGTAGTATGCTAAAAGTATGCTAAAACGTGGATGAAAATTAGTACATAGTATGAGCATACGAGTATATATAAAAAGGTCATAAACAAATCTCTAAAAAAAAAACAAAAATCATGATGATATTTTACAAGGCTTTGTTTTCATTTCAAATCAAAAACCCATATTTTACCGTTATTTACAACGAAAACACTTCGCTTTTTCGGCCAGTCTATCTTAGGTGGCGCTTAGTAAGAACATTATAAATATCTATTGTGATCCGTAAGCAGAAAAGAGTTCCGCTCCTTCTCCAAATCATCACGCCAAGTATTAAGGCTGCTACACAAATTTGGGCATATCAACAACGTTTTTGTCGTCCTCTCCTGCGTCACCTAACGATTTCATTGTTGAAGAATTTTGAAGCAACAGCTTTTGGTACCACTGTATTTTGATGCGTTTGATCACGTTGATGTCTAATGATGATGATTCCATATCCTGGGTGGCACACGAATCATGCTGCAAACACAAAGCGGGGACCAATAGGGGCCGTTATTTAAAGATGGCGAAGGATTTTTTTTACTGAGAACTGCGCAGAAGACGTACTCGTTTCTACAGCATTTGGTTGCAACAAGATAGAGTAACTGCACGCATAGCCAGACCGGTTTTAGCAGACTTACAACGAAAATTCCCAAACAAATTAATATCCAGCAACTTCACTTCCCGGCCACTTCACGGTCACCTGATTTGACTGCATCAGACTTTTCTTTGTACGGTTATGCCAAGCAAGAGATGAGGCAACGAGTCGAGGGAATTTGAGAATGGGGAAATATGAGACAGATAAATAAATAAATAAATGAAATACATTGGTTAAATAATTTTTTTTTAATATCTTATTGTATTGCAATTGGTGCACCACCCTGTCTTTAGAGAATATTTTCCCATCGAAGAATGCCAGAACCGATTCGTCCGCTTGCAGACTCTGGGTTATACTACGTTACAGGTAGCACTGGCATCTGCTTCTCCTAATTTCCATTTCGCCATGTTTTATTTACTAACGAAGTAGCATAACTGAAAGCATAGTTATAGGTATATACTATACCCGATTCCAAACCAATAAGCTCTTTGAGTTTCGAAGCAAATAACTTGATTCTTTCCCGCGTAATACTACATTTACTTTTGCTGACTCACTTCTAAAGACTGAGGAGATTGTAGTAACGTCTTTCAGTTATATGCTATTTATGTGTATATCATTTATCTACACGCAGAAATAACATTTGGCTTTAATTGTAGATGCTACCAGTCATATTTAATGCAGCTTTCCCCTTAATTATCCAAAAGCATGTTGAAGACATCGCACAATAGCTTCATTAGTACAGTCGCACATAAAAATCGGCCCAATTCTGAAGTAGAAAGTGGGTCACTTACGATCGGTCGGTCGTGATTAAATCGTGATTGAACCTATCCAAACGGTGACCAAACCAGGGTAGACGATCAGAAAAGTTTAGCTGTGGGGTTGGTGGGGAATTCGCCTCAGGAAAAGTTTGTGAAAGTTTGTCTATGAGATAGACGGATATAACGTTATTGAACAAAACAATGCATATCTGATATAAATTGGTAAATTCTTCAATTAAGTGCAAAAATAATTGATTTATTTTTACTACCTCTACATATATACGAGTATAGTGGTTAAATACCAAAATATTACTTGACTATAGATCGGATACATTGAGGTGCTTAGGAAATTCTGCAAAGAATTTCCAAGTGAACAACATGCAAAAATTCGAATTATAGTTCCCCTATATTACAATATTTTTGAAAGTCCGAATTACTAACTTACTTATTGGTAATTTTAAATGACTCTTTTAGTGATAATTTTGATAGAATTTTCATAAAATGCTATTTTCTTTCCACAATTAAAGTACAGGGTTGCCCATATTCGACGGACCCACGTTTAAAAAAAAAAATCAAAGAAAAAAATAAAAATTTGGCGGTTGGCAATCTTATTCATTTAATTTGTTCCAAGTAGATTTGTTTACATCAATTTTTGAATATGATATCTCTCAAATGGCCGCCTCTGGCGTTGATGGCGTATTGTGCCCTTTTTGCAGCATTTTCCATCGTTTTCGCCAACATTTCGGCCGGAATAGCGGCTATTTCTTCACGAATGTTGTCCTTGAGCTCTTCTACGGTCCTTGGCTTGTTAACGTAAACCTTTGACTTCAAATGTCCCCACAAGAAGAAGTCAGCGGGCGTCAAATCGGGCGAACGCGGTGGCCAGTCCAAATCACCACTTTTCGACATCAAACGGCCCGGAAACAAATTCTTAAGAAAATCGATTGTTATGCGACTTGTGTGCGGTGGAGCGCCGTCTTGTCTTGTCTTGAAACAAGAACTGCCTCATACGCTTTCGACGAATAATTGGCATCACAAAATTGGTCATCATGTCGCGATAACGCTTCTGGTTGATGGTAACAGCATGGCCATTTTCGTTTTGGAAGAAAAACGGCCCAATGACCGTTTTCGCACTAACGCCGCACCAAACTGCGACTTTTTCGTCATGAAGAGGCAATTCTTG
Organism: Philornis downsi; assembly: GCA_019455685.1. Classification (NCBI taxonomy): domain Eukaryota; kingdom Metazoa; phylum Arthropoda; class Insecta; order Diptera; family Muscidae; genus Philornis; species Philornis downsi. The sequence goes on along the minus strand of JAHXMU010000683.1, from coordinate 4,614,398 downwards.
AATCTCCTGAGGATTTTCAGTGGCGTAAATACGGCAATTTTGCTTATTTACGGTCCCATTCAATGTGAAATGGGCTTCATCGGACATGATAATTTTGTTCCAAAATTGCTCGTCATCATCGGCCATTTCGATGACTCGTTGGGCCCATTCCAATCGACGAGGCTTGTCCGCAGGCAACAATCTTTGCGTCAATTGAATTTTGTACGGGAACAAATGCAAATCAACGCGAATAATCCGCTGTAAAGTGGACCGAGCCATGCCCAACTGCTGAGAACGGCGTTTTTGGGATGTTCTTGAGAACCTCTCAACACTGGCTCGTACGGCAGCGATATTCTCGGCTGATCGACTTTTAGTTGGCCTCTTCGGATTAGAAAGAGCCTCACCAGTCGAAAATTTTTCGTATAAACGCTTAATGGTGTTCTTAGAAGGCGCACTTCTCACATTTTTTAATATTTTAAAAGCACGTTGAGTTTTCACAATTGACTTCTTCTGTTGAATGTAAATTTCAACTATTTCAGAGCGCTCGCGTGGCGTGTATTGTTCCATGGTAAAAATCTGCTTGGACTGACGCTTCAAACGCGGTATGTCATTAAGCGATCTGACATCTCTGTCAAAAGTTATGGCGTTGCCAGATGGGTCCGTTGAATATGGGCAACCCTGTACAGGGTGTCCGTCGGGAAGGTATACTAGTTTGTTTTGCCACCATTTTGGTAAACATCAGTCTTGACAGTCCATATTTGGCAGTGGTGAAGTAGAGACGTGGCAAATTCATTATAGAAAGATATTCCATAAACTAACGTGTTTTAATCGTTAAATCGTTATCAAAATCAATCATCGATTACTGTGACGATGAGAAAGTTACGTGAAATTTTTGGGAAGAACAACGTGCCAACAAGACACACTATTTATATGAAAGGGTCCATTTACGCCGCCGTACGTATGCCAATAGGATGTTACAGCTCGCCCATGGCAACCCCGATTTCCATGAGAAAATCATAATGAATGACGAAACACATTTTCATTTGAATGAATATGTGAATAAACAGAATAGTCGGTTCTGAGCAATGGGGAGCGATATCGTGATGTGATTGAAAACGTTTTAACGCCACAACTGCATGCTTACAATGGAATTACTGCGAGACCTCTTTCCACAACAAGTTATTTCAAGAAATGGTGATGTTGATTGGCCTTCACGGTCGCCTGATTTGACTGCTCCGGACATATTTTTGTGGGGATATCTGAAAAGCAGGTTTATGCAAACAAACCGGAAACACTTGAACAACTCAAACAAAATATTTGTGATGAAATTAATGAAATACCGCATGAAATGTGTGAGAGTGTAATGAAAAATGTGCTCAAAAGGGCTCGCATTTGTGAGGCTAACAGAGGCGGACATTTATTTGATATTGTATTCCATGCATAATTGCCGACATTAAATAAAACATTATTCAATATAAGATCCATTCTCTTTCATATAATCAAAAATTATAAATAAACAAAGTAGTATACCTTCCTGACGGACGCCCTGTACAATAAAAGAAAAAAAATTATAACCTTTTTAAGCCCTCCGTTTCAATTTTGGCTCGATTGGCAAATTTGTATGTACAGGACCGTAGCAGTGCAGTCCATTTTCATTCACAGCACTAAATGCTTGAGGCACGCTAAATCGTACTTAATATAGTGCAATTGAATGAAAAATACGACGCAAGCTAAGTTTGGTATAAATGATTAAAAGATATGGAAGTAAGAAAATGTTGGCTAAATCGGTAGTTTGTATGGGAGGTACCAGAAAGGGTGTGGTTATTCGATAAACTTCGTTCAAGTTTAACAGGGAATTATAGGGCAATCTAACAGACACAAATTTATATTAATAAGAAATTACTGAGGATTGATTGAATTTCGGGAAATCGGACGAAGTTTTGGTCCTTAAAAGGACGGCACTTAAGTTGTACACCTATACATTACCGCTACAGTAAATGGTTCATTTTAAATTTCTGTTGGATTTGTAAAATTTCAAACTATAGTGAGTAGGAGAATACAGTGGTGTGCATGGAAGTGTTTGGCTTAAGCCTGCATGCAGATCTCGTTGATAGATACAACTTTAACCAGATCTGAACGTGAGCCAAATTTTATCAAATTCTGTGCACCCACATAAAAGATGTGGATCTAAGAAAGGGTATAAGTAGGTAATCGGTCGATTTTTTTTTTAAATTTTACGAAACAGTGTGAAATGAATAATAACACTGGTCATGCATGTGTTTTAACTAATCTGGGTGCGCTGTATTCAAATCTGTCATAAAAATTGAGCTATCACGTCTTGTTCACTTTTTATCGCATGCTGGCACTATTGTAAAACAGTCAATACTGACACTACAATTTCACAATTAATAATTTGGCAGAAACCCACAATTATTCTAAATCTTCATAATAGTAGCGTTTAAGCATGTCAGGGAGATCGTGCGTTACTGATTCAAGCTATTTTTGCTTTGTGTGTAGTGAATATTTGGTTGGTAAGAAAGGATATGCAATATGAGAATCATTCGAATGTGCGCATTTACATTACTTTGGTTTTGCTGTCAGAAACTTGAATAAACCGTGGACACCGACAATGTTTTGCAATAGTTGCAGAACTGTTTTATACAAGTGGTCAAATGGCAGGAAGATCTATTTCGATTTTTCAATTCCAGTAATCTGGAGAGAGTCAAGTAACCACCAATTTGCTGGATTCAATATGAAAAATCGAAAAAAATATTACTTACGCGAATGTCCCATCAGTTTCCAGTTCACCAGTTCAACGTCCACCAAATGTTCAATTGCCAGTCGTTCCCAGTGCTACGAGCAGTAAGTCCGAAGTATCTTTCACCAGCAGTGGAAACATCTTGCAGTTGGGACAAAAGTATTTTGTCCCATATTTTGAAAAGAAACACTCTATTCTGCACTGTACCGATGTTGATGGTTTATTTCAAAAAATGAACCAGCCATACGACAAAACTGAAGGGATATTATTTATTGATGGCTCTAAGTATAGTTTAAATGCTCTTCTTTTGCATAATAAGAATGAAGAACTATCCATAGCAATTGCTCATGCTGTTAATACAAAGGAAAATTACGAATCAATGACTGAAATTTTGGCATTACTTAAATACAACGATAATAAATGGAAATTCTGTGGTATCCTTAAGGTGTGTGATTTAAATTTCTTTGTATATATGGTATAGTATAGTATAGTATTTGTTTATAACTGTAAATAAATCTGTTTCAGGTCATTGGTTTGTTGACTGGTATGCAAGGAGTTTCACAAAATATTGTCGTTTCCTTTGTCTTTTGTATAGTCGCTCCACATGTCATCATTACGTCAGAAGGGAGCGGCCAAAAAGATCTGAGTATTTACCAAGAAAACAAAACATATCAAATAAACCGTTAATTGATTCTTCCGCCGGTCCACATAAAATTGGGCCTTTTTAAGAATTTCGTCAAGACTCTGGACAAAGATGGTGCAGCATTTAAATATTTGTTAGCGGCTTTTCCTAAAAGCCATATGCTAAAATCAAAGAAGGCATATTTGTTGGCCCTTAGATCAGGAAGCTATTGAACGATGACAATTTTTCACAATGTTTATTGGGGAAAATATATACAGCCTGGGAATCTTTCAAGAGCATCGTGAACAAATTGTTGCTGAATTATTGAAAATGATCACGAATTAGGTGCACGAATGTCACTCAGAATGCATTTTCTTCATTGGCATTTAAATTTTTTCCACAAAACATAGGTGCGGTGAGCGACAAGCGAGGGGAGTGTTCTCACAAAGATTTAATGAAAATAAAAAGAAATTGTCAAGGTTTTTTTTACAATGCAGGGAGAATATTGCTGGACTCTAATACGTGAAACCAAACAAGCAAAATACAAACGACGTTCAAATAACGCCATTCACTTTTGAAAATTCATTGATTTTTAAATGAACTAATGATTTTTTAGTAAAAAACGAATAAAAAGTTTATTTTTTTTTCAGTTAATTTGTACAATATTTTATAATACAATACAATTGAGGCCCCAGCGCCTATAGGCTTATTTTGGGGCAAGTTAGCACTCTATAAAATCCTATGTACGAAAATAACAATTCATTTACTACTTTACTTTTATTTTCCTATTAACTTATAATTATTTAAAATTATATGTATGTAAATATATACATTACGTTAAAAGTGTTTCAACATCATTAAGTATATACTCTTTGCATGTAGTTTTAAACAACCCAATACTTTTTAAACTTGCAGGAAGATTATTATATGTAAGCGCACCTACGTAATCTATGCGCTGCTTGGTCTTTTCCAACTTGCAAAGTGGAATTCTAATATTATTTCTATTTCTTGTATTAACGTAAGATTGATTTAGCTGAAAATATATAGTGTGGTACCCAATACTGTGAATGCATTTAAAAACAAACATCAAAACTTAATACTCCCTTTATCTCGAGAACCTGATGTGATCGAGAAAATTTAATTACAGATTCAAATTAAGCCCACCAAATTACCCTAAGAAAGATAGTTGATTGCTTCAATCCAAAACCTTATTGGCTAGTGTAATGTAGATTACTGCAAGTTACATATGTGGAGTCACAAGGACGAAATTGATTTCTGCAAAATCGGGGAATTTGTAAGCGAGGAGTTAGAAGTGGTGGTTCGATAGAGTCCATTTACAATCCTCAGCTTTGATCTGGTATAATACGAGGACGGTTCCAAAACCAGCCGAGTCGACTTATATCAGTAGATTGAAAAAAAATATATATATTTTGGTGAAAATTGTTTAGTATTTTTATTTGGGCCATCACAATTATACAATCTCAGTGAATTTATAAACGTGGAAAAAATTGGTCACCGTTGTGTAATTCAATATTTCCATTTAAAAGGTTCCAGTCTTAAAGCCGAGCTAGATTCTACTCTGGCCGACTCCGCTCTTTCGTTCACGACTGTAAATTATTGGGTAGCATAATCTAAAATAGGCCGTACGAGTTGCAAGGACGACAATAGAAGTTTCTATGCTAGGCGCGGTTAAGAAAATTCACAAAATGGTATTGGATGATAGTCGGCTGAAAATGCGTGAGCTAGGTGAAATGATAAGCATTTCGAAGTGATATACATCGTATACTGACCGGAGATTTGAAGACGAGAAAGCTGTGTGCAAGATGGGTGCTGCGCTTGCTTTTAATAGCAAAAGCAGCGTCGTGAAGATGTTTCAATAGAGTGTTTGGCGATGTTTCACCACAATGAAGCCGAATTTTTACGTCGACTTATAGCCATTTATGAGACATGGTTTACACCTGGTACAAAGTAACAGTCAAAGAAAACAAAGCTTCAGTTCACACAGCCACTATTGCGAATGCTAAAATTAATGAATTAAAGTTCGAACTGCTTCATCACGCACCATATTCGCCAGATTTAGCTGCCTCGAATTATTTTATATTTCCGAACTTGTGAAAATGACTCAGTGTTAAAAGATTTGCCAACAATGAAGAGGTGGAGTCTGCGGTTGATGACTATTTTAACGAGTTTGACAGTTCTTAAGATAAACAGGGTATTGAATATCGCTAGAAAATGTGTATCGAGCTAAAAAGAGATTATGTTGAAAAATAAAGAACAATTGTTCCAACTTTTTTGTGCCTTCTTTGTTAGGTCGGCTAGTCTTTGGACCAGCCTCGTATTAGACGGTGCAGGTTTCCATAACAAGTTGCGGCAATTATCGTGCCCACCAGCCAAAAAGATCGCTCAATCAACTTAAAAATCGCTGAAATGCATTTGGTCGAAAGGTACTTTTTACTTTAAATGTTTTCTTCTGGATGTAACATTTTTGCAATATGAAATGTTATATGCCTTCATTCCTCCGGCTGAAGGTACAATAACATGTAATTATGTAAAAATGGGTGAAAAGTTAAACTGACGACAATTTCGAACCCGTCTGTGTCTTTTGGTACTTTAAATGTTGAACATCGTGGCCGGTTGTGTAAAAACCTACAGCACTGCTTTTGATAAAGGTCGCAAATCCCGTATTGAGGTCCCAATATCCTGGAGTTCATATCATTGGATTTAACATTGTAATATAATCGCATTGAATACGTTCTAAGTTCAGACACTTGTTTGTTTCTTGAACGTAATATAAAATTGGACCGTGTCTAGCTGGGCACCCTAATAGTTTTAAGTTCAGTTACCCTTAATTGCAACCCTAATTATGAAATAGAAGAATACGTCACTTAAAGTCAAGACGTCAAAGTTACACGATAAAAATATAAAACGAAAAAACTTATATTTTGTTTTTCTTTCCCATTCAACCCGGTTTGGGTAATTATTGTGTTCACCCCCAACCTAAGCATTGGTCCTTCGCCCGGATACCTGAGCCACCCACAAAAGAAAAAATAATTATCCGAACCTTTTTTTTCAGATACGAAGATCTGTTTAGAATTTCCCGTTCCCGATTACCTCACACAATAATAATCATCATCATAACAGCTAAAACCCAAAGATAAGTTGTGTGATTTTTATTGTGATACTAGCGGACCCGGCGAACTTCGACTCGCCACAATTTAACGCCTTCAGATAAACTCCCGAGTAATAATAAAAAACAGATAGCTCAAATTTCAATGTGATTTATTTGAATGGAATCGAAATCAGTAGAGAGCGATATGATGAACAATATTTTTTGATTTGTTTTCCGGCGCAAAAACAAACAACGAAGACGGTTGTCCCCAACACGCGAACTGGCAACGTAGAGCTGACCGTACGAAAAACAGGGAGATTAATCCCACAGACTTCCAACGATTGGCCTTGCGATTTATTGATTGTCATCGCAAAAGCTAATCGAATGGGGAACTGAATTCTCTTGAATTGGCATGGAAGATCAGTTGGAATTATCGAAATTCGTGGGATACATCCTCTCCTTTGAATTTGTCCTTGATGATCGTCGGTTGAATCACATTGTTCATCAGTTTCTTGATGGACAATTGCGTACCATTGCACAATTTCGGATGATTCAGATTCCGCAACATGAGTATGATTGATCCTACCTTCAGCTGTAAATTATGCGGCGGAGTTCCTGGCACATCAAGCGAGTTCAAAAATTCCTTCAGATAGTTTGTCGCTTCATCCTCGTCGGTCACTCTGTCAATAGATTTGTACGAATACAGTTTTCCAGCGATTTTACTTTGAATAACTAAATTCAAGCTATCGACGTCCTTACTCTTAGCTGCTGTTATTGCCAGTTCACTAATCCAATCGAGATTTTTATAATGCCGGGGAACACTTTGGTTATGAGTCCCTCCTTCGACAATGTGATGTGGTGATTGTGCAACGCGAACTTGTGCAATATGGGCACGTATCCATTCATTTTGTTCAGCGCGTTCCTCTTGCGTTTAATTATCACAAACATTCTGACTAATTATTACACGACATGTACGACGTCCAAGGTTTGATCGTCTAATAGGTGGAATTAGTCAAACAAATAACTCTCCTTGAAATAGAATAAAGTCGTTGTTGACTAATCCTATTAAAAAGAAAATTATTTAAAAAGAAAAAAACTTACGAAATGAATGTATCGCAATAAATACCTGCAATCCAATAAGATGACCTAACTTTTTATACTCAAACTTATTTTCTGAAAAAATGATCGAATTGATAAATATTGCACTGAATTTCAATTGATCGTACTGTTTGTACCATTTACTGATGTGATACGCGATATATGAGTATCCGAAATCAGTGTAATAATAGGCAAAACTCGAATCAATTGCAGCAGGAAATATAGCACATTTGTTTAATAGAAAATGACAATGCGAAAAGTGCGCCTGTCAAATTGCGCTCAGCCTAAGTTAACGTATAACGCCATCTACGGGGTTGTGGCATTAAACGCAGCGCAGCGCCATCTGTTATTTATCTCGTTAACTTCTCCACCCAAAATTCACGCAAAACATATTTTATCACAATAAATTTCATAATTTTCCGAAATTTACAACGAATTTTCCAACTTTACACAGTCCAAAATCAAACAAATTGAAAATTTTCCGGAATTTTCCGCAAACAGTTTTCTATTTCGCCATTCGAAAAGCCATTCCGGAACAATTGCACACAAAATTCCATACAAAAAAATCCATTTTCGGTTTGTTCAATTTTCCCACTTTTCCGGAGGGTTTCCCCAAAATTTTCTTTCGTAAAAACCTTCTCCAGGCAATTACGAACAACTGAGAAAAAATTTGAGCCAAATCGGCCCAGCCGTTCTCAATTAATGAATTACTATACATTTTTCTCACCATTTAGCTTGATCTTCATGTGACTGAATTAATCGGGATTCTAATATCCGTTGGCTGTTCCTCTCAATACGATTTGCTTGATGTTCAGGACTTTCAATCACTCGAGAATTTCTTGATCTTGTAGCCGTACGGCCTCTGCGACCAATGTTCCTACGTCTGATTGGCGGCATCTCACTCACTTATTATGAAAGTTAATTGAAAACAAAATCAATACTATAATCTAACACTGTTTCTGACCGAAATTAATTTTTATATATAAGAGAAGAGAGAAGAAGAAGAAAAGAAAATGTTCTTCGTTTTTTCTTATAAAAAAAAAGTTATTGCTGAAATTATACTCACCAACACCTATATTATATTGCACAAAAAATTTGAGCGCACGGTTAATTGTATTTTAAAATTTTCACTTTTTGCAGCAAACACAATAGCACTGAATAAGGCTCGTAAAGAATTTTCACAAATAGCACTAATTAGGAACTTTTTAAAGCTTAAGCTTAGGCTAAGTAAAAAAATTGAGAAGTGAAAAGAAGGCAACATGATTGACAAAGTTAGGTGTTTGAGTTTCTCCTAAAAGTTTCTCATACATAGAAAAATGAGAAGTGAAATAAAGTCAGTATATGAAAAACTTAAAATTTCCTATAACACGATCAGAAATAATGGTTTTTTTTAATTTTTGATTTCTTCGGGTGGTACCACGCCTATTTGTCCAATCCCGCCCATATTTGCAGCAGAACTTACAATGTGTTAACCAAACTTATATACCAAATTTTGTTCAAATACCGTTAGCAGGAGCAGAAATAATGGATTTTTAATTT
>JAHXMU010000683.1:4542775-4605283 GCA_019455685.1 Philornis downsi | reverse complement strand
AGAAATAATGGATTTTTAATTTGTGGTTTGTATGGGAGGTACCACGCCCCTTTGTCCAAACCCGCCCATATTTGCAGCAGAAGTTACAATATTTACACCAAACTTATATTCGAAGTTTTGTTCAAATACCGTTAGCAGGAGCAGAAATAATGGATTTTTAATTTGTGGTTTGCATGGGAGGTACCACGTCCCTTTGCCCAATCCCACCCATATTTGTAGCAGCACTGGAAACATTTACTACAAACATTTAAAAAAAGAATTAGCCAAATCGGTGTAGCCGTTTTACAATTTTAGATAAATCGAAAAAAGTGGGCGTGGTAAATTTTTCTTTCCATAAAAACCTAAGTTGGACTACGACGAACATTAAAAAAAAAATTATTCAATTCGGTCCAGCCGTTCTCAACTGATGTCCTTACTAACGAACGGCATTTGATTTTTATTTATATAGATTGTTTGCGAAAAACAATAAAGAAAAAGTGCGAAATCATAACCACCACCATCTGCCCGCGTTTTTTTTTTTTTTTTTTTTGTTGTCATTTCGCGTCTCCGTTTTCAATTCTCACACCGCGTAACCACTTCGTTTTCAACGACGGTAAAAAAACAGCGTACTTTGTGTTACCCTCATTCCGTTCTTATACATTTGTTATTGTCGTTATTTACCCCCGTACCGCTCAGCCACCCCGCACTGTGTCGTGAGGGTGGCCAAAAATGGTTAACGTCAATGTTAGAATTCGAACGTTTTTTTTTTAATTTTTTTTTGTAACACTCTGGTTAGATCATACCTAAAATATATTTTAAAACTTTTTCTAAATTTTAAAGTTACAGTGGTTCAAAGTTAAGGTTTGTGTACAGCATACGAAATTTATGGAAAAGCTCCAAATTTAAGGTTCATTTATAATACTAAAAATTTAATTATTTGAATGTAACGGCTACCAAAATGTATAACAGGGTGTAAGTGGTGCCTTTAGTTATAATAACAACACTGTTTTTGTGTACAAATATTGATCATATGTCAGATCCCGTTAGAAAAAGATAGTAGTGAGACATTGTCAAGATTTTTCAGCAACAGCGAACTTTCGTAGAGATTTTAAAAGAAAGTAGAGATAACACTTTTCCAATTTTTTGGTATTTTGTAGCTACAAGTATGTATTTTAATATATTTAAAATTCCGCTGCTCGATTTTGCACGAATTTCTTTTATGATTGCTTTTCAGTGTCAACTTCATTGCGGATTCGCACTATTTTTCAATTGTGGCTAGAGATAAAGCAAAACAGACCATGCGATGTTATGCATCATGTTAAAGATTTTGTCGAAAAGCATTTTAAACGAGTATTATTAGAAAGTGAACAACAGAAAATAAAGCTTACTCTATTAAAATTCCCTAACAATTGGTCTAAATATCATCGCATTAGAGACAGATTTGAAACTGAGTTGAGTGACTGGCTATATAGCGAACTATTTTGTGAAATCATTTGTAATGGAAGTATCCGTGTAAAGTTTTGGTATTGCAAGAAAACTTAATTATTTTATACTATATTAGGAAGCAAGTACAAGTCGTAAAGGCCGACCGAATGTTTCTTATGAGGAGGGTTCAATGCGAACAAAAAGGAGGCGAGTGGAGGATCTTGTCGCTTCTACTTCATCTGAAGCTCTTAAAAAAGCCGCAGAAAGGTTTACTAATGAAAAAATTTCTGTTGAAAGTGCTCTAGCATTATACATTGATATGGATTTATCTATGAGGCAGTACAATATGATGATGAAAGTAGTAAATTCTATTCACAAAGATTGCTTTCCATCGTACTATATGATTGCAGATGCTAAAAAACAGATTTTGCCTGATGACATTCAATTAACAGAATCTTCTGCAGAGGTACCCTTACAGAAAATGTTTGGATAAAACCGTAAGAAGCATTTTAGATGTTAATGATATTGATACCAACAATGATGTAGTCCTGGAATGCAAGTGGGGATTTGATGGCAGTAGTGGGCATAGCGTATACAAACAAAAATTTCAAGATGAGGAAGCTAGTGATGAATTTATGTTTGTAACTTCCTTCGTTCCTTTACGCTTGTTGGATTGGGCAGATGACTAAATAGTTTGGGAAAATGATAGACATTCATCTTGGAGGTTGTGTAGACCACTTAAAATTATTTTTACAAAAGAGAATCCAAGTGTAATACAATCAGTAAGGGAAGGTCTAGATACATATAATTATATTTCAAAAAACAAAAATCTTAACGTTCACTATAAAATGCAGTTGACAATGATAGATGGTGCAGTTTTAAATGTATTAAGTGAAAACAGTAGTAGTTCAACTTGTGCTTTATGTGGAGCTAAGCCATCTGAAATAAACAGCTTATCCATTTTCGAAAGGCCTGTGAGTGAGCAGTGCTATCAGTACGGATTGTCGACATTACATTCATGGATCAAATGTTTTGAATGCATTTTGCATATTTCTTACAAACAGCCTATAAAGAAATGGAAAGTGGTAGCAAAAGAAGATAAAGATCAGGTTGCTGAGCAAAAGAGAAGTATTCAAGCAAAATTTAAGTCTGAAGTGGGTCTTATAGCTGATAAGGTTAAGACGGGGTATGGCACAACGAATGATGGCAATACTGCAAGGCGCTTCTTTTCCAATGTCGAACTTTCAGCTCAGATTACTAATGTAGATGTAAGGTTAATAAAATATTTTTCAATTATTTTAAGAACACTTTCAAGTGGTGATTATATACATACATCAAATTTTGAAAAGCTTTTAAAAGATACAGCACTTTTGTATTTCAAATTATATCCTTGGTATTATATGCCTTCAACTGTGCATAAAATTCTAGTTCATGGTATAGATTTTAATAAATATTCCACCATTCCCATTGGAATGTTATCAGAAGAAGCAATAGAGACAAGTCATAAAATTATAAGAAATGCAAGATTGAAACATACGAGAAAAATAAGTAGGATTGTCTCCATGGGAGATCTAATAAATTATCTTATTCTGCAGTCAGACCCATCAATTTCGATGCATAGTCAGAAAATACTTTTAAGGAAAAGTGATATAAATGATCCGAAAGAGTATTTAGTTACAAAAGAAAGATTTCAGAGCATAAAAACAGCGAATCCGGTAGAATCTGAAAGAGATGACAGTAATAGTTGTAAATATATTTTGATTGCCTGTAATACCTACTATATATATTTTATGTATGTATGTATATTGAATATGTTATGTTAAATAAATAAAATTCATGTTTTTACATTTCTTTTCACTGAATTAATAATTTTTGTAAAATTTTGCTCGTATATGATCACAATTTACAAATTAAAATAATTTTTTAATTAATGTTATTTGTATGGGAGGGGGGCTTTTACGATTTTTAAAATATGCTACAAAATAACTAAATATATTTACATGCAAAATTTCAATCTTATCGGATCGGAACAGATAAAAATAGGAAACTTATTGAAAAAGTTGAAAAAATGTGAAAGAGGTATTGACAATTTTCGTGGACAAATTGCATCTTTTTCGTATCACGGATATAAGGGTGGTGGGCGTGTCCTTTGAGATAATTACATAAAATTTATCAAAGTTATCCGGAATATATCAGAGACTAATCGAGCCAAGTTTTGTTCAATTCCAGAAACAACTTTTGAAAAAATAAGGGTTTTCCATTGCAGGATATATGGGAGGTGGGCGTGTCCTTGGACCGATTTTCTCTAAACTTGGTTTTTTTTTCTTTCCTACTTATAAAAGCAATGTGTACTAATTTTCATTCCTTTCTGAAAACTCCTTCTATTTGGCCACCGTTTATATGAAAACACGACACTGTGCCCCGCTTCCACCCACAATAACAAAACATAAAATATCGTTGCCTCCCCCGCTCCCTTCTTAAATTATCATTACCAACACTTTTGTCTGCTACGCAGTGCGTGTGTGTGCGTATAAGCGAACCGCTCGTGGTCATTGCGCTCTTTGTTAATTCTTCCTGTCTCTGTGCACAGTGGAACCGAACAAAACAAAAATTTGTAAAAAATATTTTGTTCAATTATTTTGTGTGGAATTGAATTATTTTCAAAAATTTAATAAATTTAGAGCGAAAATCGAAAATAAAAACGACATTTTCAAAATTTTTTTTGTGGTTTTAAAGAGAAGATCGTACTGGTTTCGAACAAAGTTGTATGTTTTTGCACTCTGTGTGGTCCAAAATTCTAAAATTTCCTCCAAATTTTGTCCCATAATATAATTCAAAAATATTTTTAAAGCTTGAAAACTGTGTTTCAATTTTCTATTCTATTTTGAGTTTATCGATTTTTCTCATTTTAACTGATCATAATATATTTTGATCATAATATTTAAATAAAATATGGGTGAACTCAAAGCTGTTATTAGCAGCGGTGATCGGTTAACCGATCTTGAGCAATTGTTCACCTCAATGCCTGAAGATGAGTACACTACTCATTCTATTGGGGTTGACAGGCAACAGTTTATTAGGCATTGGGAGGCTTTCCGTCATTGATACGAGGATATTTGCGACCATGCGGATACGTCAAAAATTTCTATTGAGGTGAGAAATCCAAAATATATTTCGCATATAAATCATATGTCCAGGAACTGGCATTCATTAATGCGTTAATGAAGAAACTGAATTTTAAAAAAAAATCAGGTTCTATCCCAATTAATCTTCCTCCTTGTGATACCGAAACTTTCTCGGGAAATTACAAAACATGGCCTACTTTCAGCGGCATGTTCTCTGCCCTATACAAGGATAATGACCACATCAGTAATATCCAGAATATCTATTATTTAATCCAAAAAACAGAAAGCGAACCACGTGATATTATAAAAACGTACCCCATGACTGTCAATGACTGCATAACCAATTTATCATCATTGGGAATTGAGGAACTAAGAACTGAGATATAATTTTCGTCTTCATATATTCTACACGACTTCCTGAAGTCATCCTCGGACTTTTGCAGCAGTCCCAAGAAACCAGCTCCAATTTACCCACTTGGGAAGATATAGGTAAATGTTTAACCTCAAGATATCAGGCGCTAGAGTCTGTTTACGATATCAGAGGAACGGAAGATAGTAGGAAATTTCAAAGTTTTGCTACCACGGTTCCCGTTGATAACACTCAGAGGCATACGGTCCCGTCTAGTGCTTTCTAGCAGAAATGCCCCTTGTGTTCCGAACCCCATCCACTTAGGTTATGTACAGAATTTCTACAAATGTCTGATGAAAATCGTATAAATGCGGTGAAAAGGCTCAAATGCTGCATAAATTGTTTAGCACACATTTAGTACATGCAAGAGCTCAAATGTTTGCTATCATTGTAAACAGAAGCATCATTCGTTGCTTCATCGTGCGGGATCTTCGCAACAACTCGGTCGAAATCCCAGCGAGCTCACTGGAAATTCTCAAATTAGAATTCCGCCCTTTCAGACGCTGTTGATCAACCTACGATCTCAGCGGCTGCCCGTGCCATGCAGACGTTTGCAACGCAGTCGATTTGTCGCCATACGCCACTGTTTTTTTGGGAACAACCGTTGTTGAAGTATTTTACCACGGTGTAAGATGTGCAGCTAAAGCCTTAACAGATCCTGCTTCTCAGACCACATTTATATCGAAAAAGCTACAGAAGAAACTTGAATTGCCTCTTTTCACGGCCCCTACAGCAGATATTGTCGGACTTAACGGTGCGATAGCCGCAAAGTCGACTAAAATCTGCAATTTATCCATAGGATCTCCTATTGATCCGAGTTTTGAGATATACACTGACGCCTAGGTAGCAGAAAAATTGGCTGGTCATCTTATTACTATTCAGTAGCCCAATTGGTAAATTCTAATTTACCAGAAGTCACGTCAAATGACTTAACTGTTCGCCTATGGCCTCATTGCTAGGCGGCGACGCCTAGCCTGCCGGTGTTTGGCTAGATTTTAACGGGTAAAATCTCTCACGGGCTTTTAAGATTTTGGGAGATAGAAGACGTGCCGAAGCCGTACATATTTTCTGTGAAAGACAAATAATTCGAAGAGTTATCGCAACCAAGATGGCAGATTTGTCGCATCACCGATATGATATGCAGTTAGAACTGTCCCGAAACGGAGCCATTTCAATCAAAAACCCCGACCTTAAAGTCTGGGTCATATGACCAGACTTAGTACTAGCGATACTCAGAGTTAGATGTCGTCATATTATCTCCCTCATCACACTGTGTTCAAACCAGACAACGCCACCACCAAACTTCGTGTGGTATTTAACGCCTCTAGCCCATCGTCAAAAAGTGTAAGCCTTAATAATATTTTATATACCGGACCCGTTTTATAGGCCGATTTGACGGTACTAATCCTCAGATGGAGATTTGTTAAGCATGTGTTCAATGCGGATATTGAAAAAATATATCGCCAAATACTTGTTAATCCCGTACAAACCCCCTATCAGAGAATACTTTACCGCGATCATCCGGATGATGATATTCAGGATTTTGAACTGAATACTGTAAATTTTAGTGTCAATTGCACCCCTTACTTAGCGTTACGGATACTATTTGAGCTTGCCGAGAATTGCGAATCTCAGTTCCCATTGGCAAGTAAAATTATTAAGTGTCAAATGTACGTCTATGACATTTTAACTAATGATCATAGCATAGAAATGAGGCCATTCAGAGTCGCAATCAATTTGGTGATGTGGTAGACTCTGCTGGTTTTGGCCTTCGAAAATGGACAGCTAACACTCAAAGTTTATTAGAGTATTTGCCCACTCAATATATATAAAATTCGGAATTTTTTAAAATTCTTGTTGCTAGTACCACGAAGAAAAGATTGTTTCTTTTTCAAAGCCGTTTCGGTCCCTAATAAATCATTAGTCACACAAACGTGCCGTTTTTTCTGAATTGAAATTGTCAAATTATTTAACCCTGCCGGATCGTTGGCCCCGAAAATCATAGTTCCAAAAATTATAATGGAACAAGTTAGGAAAGACAAAACTGGTGAATTGAGAATAGACACCACCCTACAATTCTATTGTCGTCGCTTCAGAAGCCCCCGTGCCATTGGCCCACCTTTGTAGCAAACAGAGTCTCTCTCACAGCTAAGAGAGTCGGTACTGACATTTGGCATCATGTCGTTTCCCATGATAACTCTGCGGATATTGCGACTCGTGTCATTTTAGAACGAGATTTAATGTCGTCCTCAAAGCAAATGGCCTATATCGAATTTTAAGTTAATAACGAATCTTGAATTTCGATCAGTTCGTGTCCATTTGCACCGCGTACTCTTAAGATATCTTGGCCCGTTTTTCCGATTTACCACGAGGTAGTACTAACTTACATATTTCGATTTTATTATCGAGTACATCCGAAATATAAGGTCTCGCAGTCATATTCTTCGTGCAATATTGAACAAAATTAAATCGATTTCGTAAAAGGCCACTTGATCATTCTTTACCAGCGTCGACATTTTCCCGAATATGATACACTCGAGGACAAGACTGGCATATCTCAAAAGAGCCCCTTACAAATTTAAATTTTTTTTTTTTTGCTTGAACAAATTTATGGGAGTGAATGGTAGACTGGCGCCTTCACCGATAAACGTACGATAAAAGATTCTCCAAAATTCTCCCCTATAATGGCAGGTTAACCGGTGCACAGGTACACTGTGAAAACTCACTGATGTTAAGATTAATGAGATTAGAATTTTGGGTCACTAGATTGAAGAATCTTGTGAAAACTATTATTCACAATTGCCGAGCATGTGCCTTGTACAGGAGGAAATCCGTTCATCAAATTATGGCCGGCCTCCCTCCGGAAAGAACATCTCTTTCTCGCCCTTTTACATGTACAGGTGTCGATTTCGCCGACCCCTCCGAAATAAAGTCGACAACCTCGAGTCACAAAAGGGTATGTCCTCATCTTTGTTTGCTTTGCGACAAAAGTAATTCATCTTGAAGCAACTAATGATGTCTCAACAGAGAGCTTCATGGCAACCTCTTCTCGTTTCTTTCCACGAAGAAGCTGCCCCGCTAAAATGTTTTCTGATAATGGAACTGCATTCGTTGGAGCTTCCAATGTTCTTGGTTGAGACCAAGCCCACTTTTTGACTGACGTGAAACGTCAATTAATATCTAAAGATACCTTCTAGCCGATGGAATGGTATTTTGTTCCACTTGGAGTGTCGCACATGGGAGGCCTATGGGAAGCCGGAGTCAAAAGCTTCAGAGCTCACTTCAAAAAGATCTCACACACCCAGAGATTCACTTTTGAGGAATTTGCTACTATGCTTGCCAGAATTGAAGCTTGCTTGAATTCCCGGCCCCTAAGTCCAATGACTGATGGTCCAAACGATTCGGTCCTTTTGACTCTTGGGCATTTTCTTATAGGGTCCGCTTTGTTGTCACCACGTGAACCCGATACCTCGATCGGGTCGCCTGGTTACGTCAACAGGTAGCAGAAACTCAAAGTCCTTCACCACTCTTTTGCCAAACGCTGGAAAAAGGAATACTTGGTGCAACTCCAAAAACGTAACAAGTGGAAGTTTCCTCGGAAAGACTTTGAAGTTCTTAAGGAAGGATGGTCTTCCCCCTACCGAATGGTAGATAGGCAGAGTAAAGAAAGTCTATTTAGGCCCCGACAAAAAGGTAGGAGTGGCTGATGTATGAACTGCCAATGGCTTTCATACTAGGCCAGTTGCCAAGCTCGTGCTTCTCCCCAATCCCGAGTAGAAATAATATCTTTTTTTTCTTCTCTGTGTCGTGTTCTCGCCGTCTAACTACGGAATGCTCGGAATGTGCTTAAAGCCCCATGCATTGCGTCGTTGCAGCCTATTTTATGCAATGGACACCGTTAAGCGCCTAAAAGTTGTAAGAAGGCATAAATACTGCCTTAACTGCTTGGCAGAGTCTCATATGCTCAAAGATTGCAAAAGTCGGGAGCGATGCAGAGAATGTCTGGCCGAGCATCATACGATACGATGTTTCCCTCTGTATTGCATTCCTGCAAGGGGAGCGGAACATCTTGCTGGGCACCCTAATAGTAGTAAGTACAATGAGTTGTTACCCTTAAGTGCGATCCTAATTATAAAATAGAGAAATACGTCACTTGCAGTCAAGACGTCAAAGTTACCCGAAGGTAAAATATACCCCCAAATATAAAAAAAAAATATAACACGAAAAAACTAATATTTAGTTTTTCTTTCTCATTCAACCCGGCCCCAAACAAAACAGACCGATATGGTAATACCCCACTTGTACGGATTCCATATGAAAACAGGAGCCTATATTATCCTGGTCAGGTTGCATTTAGTTGGTAATGTTTTATTTACTACGCAATAGATGCCCAATTAATACTAGAGAACTTATAGAAAATGTAAATATCTTATGTGAAAAATATAGCAAATGTTGTTTACGTCCCGTCGCTTCACTTTTGTCCCCACAAAAAAAAAAGAAAAATTGGTTGTGTTACTGTAAATAATAATCCATAAAGCTAACAATATCATAACAATACCATACATCAGTACCATGAGATACTTCCTTTGACTCCGTTACTATCAACTTACTGTCTTGATACCGCCACCATACGCCCCATCGTCTGTTGAATTCCGTAACAGTTTTAAGAATCGAAAAAAGTAACATTCCATTTGATTCCTTTTCAAATCGAATATGTGTTTTTTGTTCTGTCTTATGCCTTACTGCACAACTATTGAACCATAGTATGAAGATTCTTCTACTGTTGTTCCTGCCAACATGAGCATTTCCATTGTGTTTAACAGTTCGATCTGTGTTATTCTTTGCAAAGTGCAATCCTTTGTGTGTTTCTTTGCCATTGTTGCTGTTGTTGAGATAATACCTTAAGCAAATAGGAAATTGTTTAAAATCTCAGATTAAAAACTTAATAATTAAATAACCCAAATTTTCTGATTGTTGTGCAACAATATTGCTTTCTCTGAAGCTCTCGAGATAGTTTTGTGTGTTAGAGGCTGACTCTGGCATACTTTACGTTTTTAAGACCAAAGTTGTATTTGTATTGGTGTATGACGGGGCAGTATACGTCAGTGTACAGTAAAACAGTAATTTATTTTTATTGTGATGCCATTAGAAAGGAGAATAAAAGAAAAGTCGAAAGTTTTTATTAAATTTGTTTAATTTCTTGGAAAAATAATTTTGGTAGTTGCACAAAAGTGCAATAGAACCAGACTAAGAAACAACATGAATACGATCAGTGATTTGCATCGAATGGTAGAAAAAAATTTTATGAAAATTATATTTGTTTGTGCACAGTAGCCTTTTACTCAAAAGAACTTCATTGAACATAATGCTAAGTTTAAAGTAGGGTTGCCGAGTTGGTTTATGTATGATTTTGTGATATATATAATAACCGAAGGGAAGTATTTATTGGAAAAATTTATCAATACTTCAAATTTGACAGCTGGATTTCGACATGTTTTTTTTACGAACAATTACCTCTGTTTTGGTTCTGATTTCATAAGTTAATTTAAGCGATTCTTCTGAGATCTGACTTCGAAACATATTCGGAGAAAAATGGACATCTTATATTGGAAATACATAAGTATTTGTTTGCGCAATCGAGTTCCATTAAATTTTATTTTCAAAAGAAATTCCCTTGCATATCAAAAATGCAATATAAGACAATTTTTCACATTCTGTGAAAATACACAGACTAACGACAATTTCGAACGGCACAGTTTGAGAAACATTTATCAGACTTGTCAACTGCCCAACTACTCAGTTTGTCAGACACCTTGAGGTGGCACGCGTTCAAATAATGATCATGCGAACGATACTTGCATGTACTAACCATCGCCCCACGGTCGGGCACGCGTACAATTATGCTGATTTACAATTATGAATTTTGCCGATGATGTTGTGTTTTTAAACGAATCAGGCAACGCTATTTTTTAAAAGGTTTTTTGGGGCTCAGACGCGTCAAAAACAGTTAATTTTTTGAAAAGGAACATCGCGTTAAGAGGTGTAAAAAATGGTTTCTGATTACCAGCATGTTACAAAATGCATTAATATGAGATTTACTGACGATACCGAAACAAACGGCCAACCAAATGACTATCATGACCATTTGCTCAGAATCTAATATCATTGTATTATGCATTACGAGTTTCTTACGCCGGGCCAAATTGTCAATAGAAATATTACTTATGCGTTATTTGCGTGAAGCTATACGAAAAGAGGATGAAAGGACAACAATTAGATTTGCACCTCTGTAACGCGCCGTCGCACACTGCATTCAACTAATATGACTCTACTACAAATCAAACTCAAAAGATCAACGCGGCAACTATTTGGATTGCTGTGGGAATTGCAAAATAATGTTTTACTGAGTATTTTGTGTTCGAGTCTAACGATCTGGTAGGAACAAATTTAGATAGAACTTCGCTGGTTTATTTAAAGCATTATGTGCTTATAATTAAAAGATGCGGTGAAGAGCCATCCCAATTTATATACCTTTCTAAGATACGGCATATCGAAAAATACGAATTTTTCCTAGAAAAATGTACAAAGTCGACATAATATTTATAAGAAGGGGGAAATGAGTCGGTACACCGTCTATCATACTGCGTGTGTCACCAGCAGGAAAAATTAATACAATGGTGAAAAATTTGTCGAACAATAACCAAAGCCGCCTTTGTTAAAATGTTCCTTTTCACAAAATTTTCTAACATTTTAAAGTAGTGTACGGTAGTAACTGGTAGATATGGGAAGTGACCACAACATTTTGTAAGCAATCCCAAAAAACCGCCTTACTCATGGTCATTAGAAAATTGGTAACGAAAAATCGTATTTTTCGTTGTTCGCCGCAATCTAAGGTTATCACAACATGCAACGTTGGTTCAGTAACAAGAATGTCCCATTTATTCGGTAGTTAAATACTTTTTGCGTTGGACATTGACTACTATGAAAAGAAAACGATCCAGATTGTACATTTTTCAATGAAACCACTCTGATGGTGCGTGTGCTTGTTGAAAAGACTTAATATATGTTACAGTGGATATTACATTTGAAAAATTAACAAAATCATAAGATTACATAAGATTGTGCCAAGTCAAAATTAATTAATTAACGAGTCCAGTTGATTTTATAATAGTTTATGAATGTGTGAGTTAACTTCCCAATTTTGTAAGAAAACTCCTAAACTCCCACACTCCCAAATTTGGGAAAAACGTACAAGTTTCACTTTTAATTTTTCTCAGCTGCAATTCAAAAGCAATTCTAACACGAATATCTTGAGGAAGACCGATAAAACAATTACAAGATTTCTGTACCGGAAACCTTTAACCTTTAGCTAAAGTTAGATTTTTCCAGTTCCGATAAAATCAATAGACTCTTAAAGATTCACATGATGAATAACCTATTGTACAAGATATCTTAAACAAAAGTTCGTTTATTATTGGTCAATTAAAAAAAATCACTCGTTTTTTTTACAATAGAATTTTGTATGAAGGCTGCCATTTTGAGACGGGCATTTTCTTTCAAATACATTGGGGAAGTCGGCTTGTTGGCGTAAACTTTAGATTTAAGACAACTATATAGAAAAAAATCCATAAGAGTTAGATCAGGACGGCGTGGAAGCCAATATATGTTATTATACTTCTACAGGAAATTAATTTGCCAAGGAATCTGGACTTATGTTCTTTTTTGCAGCCAGAAAAGTTTTACAGTTCAAACAACTAGAAGTTGTCCAACATTTTCATATGACGATCTGAATTCATTGTAACCGCACATCCCATTTATCTTAAAAAAAAAAAAGCTCGATAACTCCTCGCGACAACATCGCAGTCTGTATGATCATTTAAGGCGAATAAAGGAATTTCTGAATTTCTTGCGTTTCGCATTTATTGCAATTCAGTATAGGCAGTTCTGCTTGTTTAAATATTCATTAAGAAGAAAATAAGCTGCAACCAAATCAATTTGTTGATAGATGTTGAAGACTAACTGGCACCAACTTAATTTTGTAGTGGTGCTATTTTAGGTTTCTGTCGCAAATAAGGTATAACGATGATCTATGTACAATACTTACAGGCTTCCGAATTTGAAAATTCGGATCGTCACGAACACTCTGATTAACAATCTTGAATTAACAATCTTTCTACCGTTGTCGAAGACCTTGGTCGCCTGTATCTTGATTTTTCCCGTATTAAATGGGTCTTTTCTTAACTTTTCTCTCATTTTCGAATGAGAAGTACGCTTGGATCATCAATTATGTAGCGAAAACGTCCAATATTGCAGAATCTTCAACGCACAACGCGCGATCCGATTACGAGAAATGAAATCCTAGGGTTACCGATTGATATACCCTCACTCTACTTAGATTCGTTGCGTTCTCTCTGTAAACTAAGCAAATATATACCTCTTTTGATACTCTCTATTCAGATATTTTAGACCAATCTAACTTTGTTTTGTATCGCAAACTGACAAAGGTTCACGTAAATAATAAAAAAATGAATTATTATCGTGATCGACCGTGACGATATGGTCACGTGAACATGAGTATCGTTCGCATGAACACAGGTTCAACTCCGCCACTTGTCATTATATGAGAGGCGGTCACCTCGATGTGTCTGACGAACACTTCGAGTAGTCAAGTAATCGGCAAGTCTTGTAAATGTTTCTTAAACTGTGACGTTCGGAATCGTCGTTAAAAAAAAAGAATGCGTATAAGTTCGTTGAATGTGACAAGCTCTCTCATGTCTCATTCTTGAGATGCAAGGAAATTTGCTTGTATTGCCAAATTTCTAATCTTTCTCACACATCTAATGGCACTACAAGTCGAACATTTTTAATTTATACCAGGAAAGCATGATTCATACTATTACTCTTATTGGAAAATTCTAAACTATTTCCAAATTAAATATTCACAATGATAACAAATCGAATTTGAATTTTTCTATTGTGTGTAACACTCTCTATAAATCACATAATAGTGGTCCGTGCCGAAAAACTTTTGTCATAACATCTAAACTGTCCATTACTCAGCTTACTTTGAATAAATTTAAATAGTTTTTGGCTTAGTTTCGATACTGTATGGGGCATATCATTTCATTTCTCGTCTCGCCCGCAAAGAATAATCTGCTAACAATTCACTTGCAGTCAATTAAATAACAAACACAACTTATTCCAGCACTTGTTCGACTCTCTCAATTTCCCTCTAGAAACTCTACTCGACGGCGTGTAGTGAGTGGTATAAGCGCTACACTTTATGAGTATGTATGTCGAGAGTTGCTGTCGGACTTGCAACAGTAGAGAAAAATGGTAGGTGTTGAAAGGGTATCGAGGCACACTTGCACTATAATCTACCCTGGAAGTAAATTCAAATTCTCTGATGATCTCGAATTAGAACTATCTGTATTTAAAAATTTTATATTCCATGAAAAAAAAATGCAATTAAAAAGAAAACATTAACTATCTTTCGTCTGGATGCATCAGTTAGCTGGTGGATGACAGTCACTGAAAGCAAGCAGCTCTTGCATTTTTACAAAAAAGTTGAACGTAACGACCGATGACACAACGCCAGACTAAATTAAATCAATGTGGGCATTGCCCCCTTCTAACCAACAATATGTTCTTGACCACGAGCCGCTACGCCAGAGTTCCTTATTTTGGTCGGATATTAAAGGTACATGAAGTCGCTAAGGAAGCGGCCATGAATATCTCGGGACTGATCATAAGACCAAACATAATCGTGTGACAATCTTGCCGTCGTATTTGACAATGTTTGGTGAATGAAGAAATTTTAATTCGAGACCTCTGATTATCATTCTATTAGTAGTAACCGGAACCCTTTCAATAATTTCTCAAGCAGCTCAAGACTTTGATCTCTCTGGCAAGCATTCTCTAGTACTTCTGTTTTGGGTAAGAAGCTAACATCTGTCGCAGAATCTCAACTATTGCATATATCTAGTAGCTGGAATTGCAGCTGCAGTTGTTACAGAGATCTTGATTGAACTTTTGAATACAGGACATAATACGTTTATATTAGATTATTGTAAGAAATCATCTCCCAAACTCACATTTGAGCTCCATGGTGAGCAATCCACATCGTCGTCGATAGTTGTTGAGAGTTCTTCACTTGTGGCGCTATTCAACTTGAAAAATATTCCTCCCATGATTGCATTAATACTATATGCATTAGTTAGCAAATTTCCATCAATATCCTAATATTCAACTTTCTCTCGCTGTTCCCATAAACTTTTATTGCATTTGAAAAAATAATAACTTTCCGTTCATAATGTGCGCTCAAAACACGCATTGAAATTAGTTGCAGCTTTTTATGACAGAATTATTGTTTTCTCAAACGCAAAGCAACATTCGTCATCGCACAATTCTTCACCGTGCAGCGCTGTTTGTTGCCACTACCTGCCAGGAACATTTGAATTAGGGGTATTATAATTGAGAGAGTTTGTCGGAATTGCATTTATTTCAGGAAAACGTTTTCACTGTGTTTAACTTCACGGGTACTTTAGTTGTAGGAAGAAAATTCTCCAAAGTATGTTAGCTATATTTATGCTAGAAAAATTATCCCTCCTCCTTTTGGTATTAAAGTCTTCCAGAACATCTTAAACCAAAAGACCGAACCAAAGACATGAAATCAGAAAGTTGTTCGTGGACATAGCTTGTTTTAGCGCTTACACAGGGCCCAAATGAAAAAGTTTCAGATGGAATTTGTTGAAAGAAAAAACGGATTTTAATGGAAATATAAAAATAATTTCCAAAAGTTAATTTTTTAGTCACATAGTTAATATTTTGATCATTTAAAAAAGGGATTTTGCAATTTAAAAAGTATAATTCCGACTTAAAAAGTGTTAGTATAATTGCTAAAAATGTTTTTGACGGAAGAACTACTTGATAGAGAGTCATAAAATTGCTGAATTACGATGGAGCAAGGAAAAATTCAGGAAAAAAGCGAGATTTGTAATCCCTCTGATCGGAGAACGCCTGCCTTCACTTTGAAATATGTTGTTTTTACATGTCTAAAACGACATGGTTGAACAAATTCCGTCATTTCTCCATGACTTTGAAGACTATATTTAGTCAGAGCAAGAATGATTCGATTTAGATGAAATATGAACCGTCTTGTTCGATATCTTCTTGCCACTTTGAAGGTAATTCAGTTATGAAAACTGACAGTCGATTTTTATAAGCTTCTTTTGAGATGAATTTTTTATTAGCAAAATCATTCACCATACACAGGAGCAGTGAGTCAACGCAAACGGTGGCCAAGCCAGTGTTGGCAGGAAGGAAGGTTTAACTGTGTTTTTAGTAGTATTAACAGTAAATCATCTACAAAAATTTGCTCTCCAATGCCTAATCTATGTATGTAGAATCGTGGAACGTATTTCCACTTCAACGGCAACTTTATTCAATTAATTCAAAAACACAAAGTTGCTTTATTTATAGTAAAATTACTTATTGTGGAAAATGCTAAAAGATTTGAGAAAACACATATTAACATAACACAATTAACACATATTAATATACTAATTAATGCGTTAAAGACAAACATATTTAAAGAATAGTGTTGCTTAACATAAACTTACTTCTATAATGTTCTTGTTTATATAACAGGTGAAAAAGAGACAAAAATAGATTATACACTCATTGTAAAAGAAACAAACATAACTTACTATCGCAAACGTAATTCTGGAAATTTCCTATTTACAGAATAAGGAAAGAGATTACATACAAAACAGTGGAATATTCTGGGAACGGTCTTAGCGATCTTTCTGGAATGTACACTTAGAGAAATTATATATACTGCAACTCTTAACTCGGACTCAACAATTGAACCGCCTGAAGAAAGCAATTGCTTAGAAGCGGTCAGATTTGGGCAATAGAAGAGAAAATTGGTTGGAAGGTTGGAAAGCAACAAGTTGTCCTAACTATATTCTTTATGTAATGCAGGAATAATGAATTTATTTTACTACACATGCAATTATAGTGGTCTTTACATCTCCAACAGTTTTGGTAAAAATCAATATTTACCATGTGCCAAATCTATCCTTAAACAGTAGTTGGCTCAAACGCTACAGCAAATATAATGTAGTTACAGAAAATAACAACATTTCTAAGATTCTCGTTTCTGTCATATTCAAACATTAACAAATTTGTTTTTTCACCAAAATTGTATTATTATTAGTTTGTTATAATTTTTAGCCCAACTCATAGTCGTTCTTGCTTCCATTCTGACGCATTTTTTAAACAGCCAAGTCATCAAAAACTTTTATTTATTTTATATTTTTTGTTTTGTCTCTATCGCATTGTTGAAATTTGCAGATGCAAATGCGGATGCATTCAATCGTAGAGAAAAACTACGCAAAAAAGTTGAAGTTATCTAAGCTTTGGTTATTTAAAAGTATTGCACTGTGAGTCGAGGATGGGATTGGGAAATGTTTTAAACAATCACAGTTTAAACGAATTTGTACACAGACTCAGTATTTACTCGTAGCCCTCTCACACTTACATGCACACGCGCGCGCTTTTATATGTATGAGACAATTCCGATTCCGGTTTGAATGTGGATATTTGAAAAAGTTAGAAAAAAAGAACGATGTGAGGAAAACAAAGTTTGTGGATGGTTATTTGTTTGTTGGTTTAGAGCAGGGATTTGGGTATTTTCAGAGTGGTTGGATTTTCCACCGCCTCTGTAACTCAGTCTCTTTAGTAAATGGTGTACATTCTATTAGTTTATGGCTAAATTTCTATGTTTCTTTTAAAAGATTGCCAACCAAAGTTATGGCGGGTGTTGGCGTCGATGATGGCGGAGATGATGTTGGCGTTGGTGTCTACGTTGACGTTGTTCGCTGTGCGTGATGAGTGGCGATAATAAAATGCATACCAATGAAAAACTGCAATTGCACATACATGAAAGTTAGAAAGTTAATATATCACCAGCAACAGCAATGACAACCAAGCATTGAACTACAGGAAACGGATGTGGATTTGGGAATTTTTTGATGTTGGTGCGGTGGTTTTTCTTGCAATGATGTATAGGATATAAAAGAAATGGTATGCAGCAAGTTTAGATATTGTGAAAAAAATATGGATAGTACGGTAAGTATAAGAACGATTTCACAGTAACACAAACAATTCTGTTGCACTTTAGCTGATGCAGCTGATAAGTGGAAGTGATTCTGAGAGCGAACCAGTAAGGAATTTAGCATCACGATACTATATTTTGTGAACAATTTTATGCTGAGAATTGCGAAAATCTCAATCTAGTAATACACTGTAGGATGGACGTGTGTGTAATGTTTCTTCGTAGGACTCTAAGGCGCGCCGACCTAAAAAAATCGCTATACATGCCCCAAATTTAATATCTTATATTATCGTAATACAATAACTTAATGTCGTGTTAATCAGTTTTTTTTTTTACAAGACCATTCTAAATACAAAATATGATTTATATCACTCAATACATTCCTTCCCTTCGGAGAATAATTCCTTATTCCTGAGGAAAGTATTCGGAGTACGAATAAGTGGCCGCCTTTCCACCCCACCTCCAAAAAGTTATGGTTGAAATTATCAGACGTAAAACGTCAAATTGCATGATGGGGCATCTGGCAATGCCATAACCATGAAATATTATCGGTTTTGTCTCAGCATCATATTTTTTTTGTGCAAAAGTGGCGAGTCTTAGACCGAAAAAGGGTGAAATGTTACACCTTCTGATTTATTTCACTAATTTAAAGTGGCGCATTAGTTTGTTTGTAGAAACACGAAAAAATGGCATGGATGGTTTCAGATATTTAAGAATGGTGAGTTTGACGATGAAAACAAGAAAGCTACGGAAAACCGACGGTGTTCGAAGACATGCAATTGTAGTCACTATTCCAGAAAGATTCCGAATTGATCCAACATGTCTTTTCACATTGTTTAAAATCGTTGGGAATGATTTAAAAGGAAGGTCATTGGATTCATTATGAACTGACCCCTAAACATTTTGAATGTCGACTTTTGCATATATCAACAGTTTTTTTTTTTTGCCACATAGTCACTGGTGACGGAAAATGAATCCATTACGACAACCCAAAGAAGAGAAAGAAATAGCACCAGAAAGTCATGCTTCTACACCGACATCCAAGTATTAGATTCCTGGAAAAACTCATGTGGTATATTTGGAGGAATTATCTGTAGTAAATATGACATTAAGTCAAGCTTTCTCCACTCGCTGTATACGTCAGACATTTCCACTACCGATCATCACTTATTCCGATTGATGACACGTAGATAGTATGTAAACTGATGTGAAGATTTTACATAAGTCTCGCTGTGAAAGCCTAACCCATGGTGTGCCATCACACAGGTGCTGTTTTGCATCATTTACTTTTCTTTCTTGGTTACGTGTTCTTTCTTTCTTCTAGCGACAGCAAGCGTCCCTTTGGGGTGCTCAAACTAATCCCGAAGGATTAGCCAAGCATCCTAGGAAACACCCGCCTATTCACACATAGATAGTATGTAAAGCGTTTCACCTCATATGGAAGAAAAGAAAGCAAATTAATTTGCATTCGATAAATGGGAAGAAGATCTCTGATATTCTCACATTTAGCGAACGTAATATTATCAAATTTTTAGACTCACTGGACGCAACTTACTGTCCAACGAGAATTCTGAATGTCAGTTTGGGAAGCTTTTATTAGGCTTGTCGATTACTTAATTGCTCGAAGTATTTTAGGCTCATCGAAGAGACCGCCGCTCAAACAGCTCAATTTAAAGCAGTAAATCAACGAAAACTTACTTCCTGAATCGAATCTTTCATTATTATTCTGACATAAAGTGTTCGAAGAATTTCAATTGAAATTTGAAACACATCAATTGAAAATCAAAGCTTCCATTTAAAATTCAAAAGGCATCTATTGAAAACTAAAACTTCCATTTGAAATTCGATAGACATCAATTGAAATTCAAAACCCATCAATTGAAATTCTAAATTCATCAATTGAAATTCAAAACTTATCAATTGAAATTAAATATATATCAATTCAAATTCAAAACACGTCAGTTGAAATTCGAAACACATCAATTAATATTTCAAATTCGTCATTTGAAATGTAAAAAAAACGTAGGTTTAATTCGACCACAGCATTTAATTTAATTGTAATGGTAACACAAAGGTAATTGGATAGTCGCCATTTGAAGCACACCTACAAAATGGGCAACCCATACATATCGTCGGGATGCGGTAAGTAGCCTACACTAATAAATTTGCTCTGTGAAAATTCAAATTCGGTCAAAACAAAAGCTTTTATATCACATATCTATAGTAACAATGTTGAAAAATATGTAAATACAATTTTTAATATAACATTTACTTTATTATTTTAATTTTATAATCATATCTAATAATACGTTTGTAACTCCTGTTGTAAAAAGGAAATCACAACTTGTAATGTTGTGATGATCTATTCACAACGCGCAGACCAGTAGGTTCAAATCACATTTGATCCTACCGGCTGCGCCAAATGTTAAAAAATTAAACGTTTGTATAAATTGAATTCATGTGTATGTGAGCAGGGGAGGGGGGGGTCAGTGTCCCTACGTGGCAGAGGTGGCCTGTTTTTTAGAGTCGCGGGGCCCGCGACGAGATGGACATTGCCCAAACGGCAACTAGTTCTGCTTGATTACTTACCTCCAGCCTGAAATTAATTATCATTGGCATGGGTTCCTCCGTCTCAGTTGCCAAGCGCTCCTGAGACCATTCTTCTTTTCCTATATCGGAACTACCTTTATTTATATTATATCATTATTTTTCTTATTATTATTTGTTCTGTCGCTATCGACCGAGAACCAACCCAAATACTGCTCAGAAATAAGAGTCAGCAAAAACAGTCACATATTTCCGCATAGGAAAAAATGCAACGTTAGTGCAAAACCCATTGACAAACGTTCGTCATTTCCTTGTTTATTAATGTGTCAATGTTCCCGTAAACATTGACCTACATTAATTACTTCAGGTTGACACACTTTTGTCATTTCTTTGTTTTTTAATGTGCCAATGCTCCCATAACACATTCCGCATATGGAAAAATGCACCGTAAACATTGGCTTACATTAATCACTTCAGTTTTTGGGATGTCGCAACAACAGGTTAATTTGCTGCGATATCAAATTGATTCCCATTCTCAAGTGACAGAACCTTACAGCTATGCCCTACACTAATGGTGTCAATAGTATGACACCTTACAAATTATTTGTCGCAACACTCCTTATTTTTTAGTAATAGAATTTTTTTTATTGAATTTTCCAGTTTGAGCGCATCATCATCATTATTGAATAGAGTGTATTGCGGTCGAAACTACCAACTATTTTTCGAATTTCAATTGAAGTGTTTTGAATTTCAATTGATGTCTTTTGAATTTCAAATGGAAATTTTGATTTTCAATTGATGTCTTTTCAAATTAAAATGGAAATATTGATTTGCAATTGATGTGTTTCGAATTTGAAATAGAATTTTTTAATTTCATTTGGAATTCTTCGAATTTCAATTGGAAATGGTGTAGTATTCGTAGGTTTACAAGCTATTGCAAAGAGCTTATATTATTCATAAACAAGAGAAAATCATTCTCTCATGTTGCTAGAACATTTCTCTACCATTATAATTCTGGAGAGTAGATAGAAAATTTGGACATTCAACGTTGCCAGAACACTATTTTACACAATTTTAAATACGCCTTTTTTCTTGGTATTATTACCTGTGTATGCTTTCTGCGTTTATCTTGATATATATTTCCAATATAATCGACATATCACAAAAATTATTTGCGTTTTAATGTTAGAAAACATTTATAAACATTGGTACATATTGTTTTTTTATAGCAACACTCTCACACAATTTATTCTCGTTTGGTTTCTTTCTACTCGTTGGCTTTATAACAACACGCAGTGGAAGATTCGTCTCCCCTTTTTATTATTACAAGCGTCTTTACTAAAGCAGGGCAACTGTTGAATATTTGTCTATGATTTCTGCCCTGGACTTGGCCAACTTCTCTGCTTTTCATAAATCTTGCACTTGCTTACGTATTTGTCTTCTTTTGGTTCCCGTTATAAAACCTGACCCTCTCTTATAATACATTTACTATACATTTGTCTTTGCAGAGAAAAAATGTATATCAAATGCAGACGTCACTTTTATAAAATATCTTTTTTCTTCAGCCTCCATAGAATAACCCTTTTAACTGCTTTTGATTTCATACGATCACAATTTTGTTTCATAGGAGCGCAAGCTTTATTGCATAATGCTACTAGAAAATTAAAATCCTTCCAGTTTTTACAACAGTTTAACAACAATTTTAGGTCTTCTATGTTTTCCAAATTATTCTTATGTACTCGGGAATAGTTCGTTTTCAAAATCTGAATTCGTGCTTGTTTTCTTTCTAATAATAACAGCCAATATTTGTAATGTATACAAGTCAAATGTAACTATAATTAATAAAAGTCCGAGAGTATAATGTATTAATTAGATGTGAACGTAGTAGAACCAATACAACCAACTGGCGATAAGCTTGGGTTTATGAGTTTCACGTGCAGAGCAGTCAGCAAGCATCCAACAGCACGTCACTTTTTTTGGACATTGTGAACCCTCTAAGAACTTCAGATTTGCAGAAAGAAATTTCTTGGATTTTGCAGCACGACAAGGCAATAATTTTGAACGAATTTCTGGCTAATAAGTGAACAAATATCACCGCATTCACCTTATATGGCACCTGCTGACTAAAAGAGAATTCGCGACGACTTATACGTTGACATAAGTGCATTATTTGGGATCTAGCCTATTTTAAATACGATACAAAAAATTTGAATAAATACCAAATATTTTCTGTTCTATTGACAAATTCCCAATAATTTTTGAGAAAATGTACACTTTTCAAAAAACATCCGTCATGTTTCTGACTATATAACTAACTAAGCTGTATAACGTAGATTTATCTATTTATTGGTTTCATAACCGCCGGTACGGCAGGGTTTTCAACTGACAGATACCTCTCATCTGAAATGTTATTTATATATTAAAAGGTTTGTCATTTAAGAATCGTTTAACATTCAATAATTAAAATTTACTGCAAAAGTGGACATTTAAAGGTGGGCTTTTAATAGAACAAAATACAGGGTGTCTGCCGAAAAGGTATACTACTTTGTTTGTTTATAATTTTTGATTAAATGAAAGAGAATGGATCTTATATTGAATAATGTTTTATTTAAAGTCGGCAATTATGCATGGAATACAATATCAAATAAATGTCCGCCTCTGTTAGCCTCACAAATGCGAGCCCTTTTGAGCCATTTTTCATTACACTCTCACATATTTCAGGCGGTATTTCATAAATTTCATCACGAATATTTTGTTTGAGTTGCTCAAGCGTTTCTGGTTTGTTTGCATAAACCTTGCTTTTCAGATATCCTCACAAAAATAAGTCCGGAGCAGTCAAATCAGGCGACCGTGAAGGCCAATCAACAACACCATTTCTTGAAATAACTTATTGTGGAAAGAGGTCTTGCAGTAATTCCATTGTAATTCTGGCTGTATGCGATGTGGCACCGTCTTGTTGATACCACATGTTAATCAAGCCCAAAGCATGCAGTTGTGGCGTTAAAAAGTTTTCAATCATATCAAGATATCGCTCCCCATTGACAGTTACCGTTACACCGTTTTCAGTTTCCTCCTGACCAAATTGCACACCAGACTGTCACTTTTAATGGATGCAAAAGTGACTGATGAATAATTTGAGGGTTTTTCATTGCTCAGAAAGGACAATTCTGTTTATTCACATATCCATTCAAATGAAAATGTGCCTCGTCACTCTATATAATTTTTTTATAAAAATCGGTGTTGTCTTGGGCGAGCTGTATCTTCCTATTGGCATATGTACGGCGGCGTAAATGGTCTTGTGGAAGAAGCTCTTGTGTCTACTGAATCTTAAATGGAAACAAATGCAAATCATTGTGCAAAATTGTGGCCAAAGTTGTTCTCCGAAGACCAAGCTCCTGAGCACGGCGTCGAGTTCAGGTTGATGGATTGTTTTGAACACTTTCTTGAGCAGCAGTAATGTTTTCAGCCGATCTTGCAGTATGTTGTGGTCGATGCTTGGCTCTATCAGCTACAGACCCCCTTTCTTTGAAATCATTCACTGC
Organism: Philornis downsi; assembly: GCA_019455685.1. Lineage (NCBI taxonomy): Eukaryota > Metazoa > Arthropoda > Insecta > Diptera > Muscidae > Philornis > Philornis downsi. The sequence goes on along the minus strand of JAHXMU010000683.1, from coordinate 4,581,136 downwards.
ACGATAAATAGTGCGTCTTGTTGGCACGTTGTTTCTCCCAAAAATTACACTAACTTTCTCATCGTCAAGTAGTCGATGATTGATTTTGATAAAATGTTTTAACGATTAAAACACGCTGGTTTATCGAATATTTTTCCAAAATAAATTTGCCACGTCTCTACTTCACGACTGCCAAAAATGAACTGTCAGGACTGATGTTTACCAAAATGGCTGCAAAACAAAGTAGTGTACGTTCCCAACGGACACCCTGTATTCTTCAGCGATGAACCTGACTCACTCGGTGGATAAGTCAGCAAGCAAAATTGTCACATATGGGCTCGAAGAACCCAGAAAATATTGTTTAAAACCACTGGATCCGGAAAAATGATTGTTTGGTGCGCATTATGGCCTGGAGACGTCATTGGGCTGTTTTTTCGAAACTTTCTCAAAAAGATCCACTGATGTAACCAATCTAGGGGCGGTCATTTAAATGACATTGTATTTCGTACATAATAGCAAGATCCAAGCATTACAATGAAATAAAGTTTCATCGAAATCAAAGCTACATGTGTGTTTTATTTAATTTTTATTTAACTTCAAAGTTAAAAATGGATAGCTCTATATCACCGGACTTAACTACCTCTTCCTCGTATTATACTCCACCGTGGACAAGTTCACCACATTGTACGCTGACGAGGTCTATGTGATTCGTTTGACTTCTGTATTTATGTGCATGAGTTGGCATAACGGAGAACTAAAAACTGCACATACAACTCAGAATTAAAAAAAAATAATCATCAAAATGCCATTGAATAGTAAACAGAAATAACCCAAAAACTGTGTAAATGAATCTAAACCCACAAGTGTCAGATGCATATTGAAACTATTTTCATCAAATTCCAGCCAAGTAAGCAAAAAGTTTACCGTTCAGCTCTCGTTTTCCTCATCCACAGAGAGGAAAATTATTGGCGCATCTTCCGCGACTTGACGTCAACAAAATTGTGCTGAAAATATCTGTAACTTCAAGCGTAAACAGTGTTGCAAAAATGTATTAGGTGCACAAATAAGTTCTCGTTGTTTTTTTTTTTTTTTGTTTTTATAAAAATGCATACAAATGATTCATTGAAAGTATTGCCCATCGCTAGCTACTATTTTTCCCACCTTTCTGGTAAAGCTCGAATTCCGTCACGGTTAAACTGTTCATCTTTTGAGGCTATCCACGAATCTAGCCGTTCCTTGATGTCGTCATATGAGTGGAACTGCTGGCCAGCCAGGCCGTGTGCCATCGAACGGAACCAGTGATAATCGGACGGCTCAATATTTGGAGAATATGGCTAATGGGGTAAGACTTCCCATTTCAGCGTCTCCATGCAGATTTTAACGGACTTGTCTACGTGAGGCCGAGCGTTGTCTTACTGAAGAATCATGCCTCTCCGCGTATTGTGGGTTTTTCTCACCCAAAGCTGGGCTCAATTGCATTAATTGAAGTCTATACCGATCCTCACTGATGGTTTGCTTGGTATCAACAACTCCGACCTGGTTCCACCAAATACAGAGCGTAACCTTCACAACGTAAATATTCGGCTGAGGTGACGACGTAGAAACATGTCCAAGCAGCCCCCATGACTTTCTCTTCTTTGAATTGCTGTAATGAGTCAATTTTTCATCACCCGTTACAATACGATGAAGAAAACACGTCCTTCTTTGTCACTGAAGCAAGTTTTTTGTGGCTTCAACTAATAAGTAACCCAAGTTCCTTGCTTTTGTATTATTCCCAACGTATGCAATCGCTTGAAAATGACTTGATGGGTAACTTCTTATACTAAAGCAAGCTCTACCTGCGTTTGTCGTTAATTCAGTGTCTTCGAAGGGTTTTGCTTCACGCGAACGGTCGTCAAGATCAAAACTACCGTCTTTGAAGCGACTGAACCAACCTCGACACGTTGTTTCACTTAAAGCAGCATCTCCGTAAACGTTTTGAAGCTCTCGATGAGCTTCAGCCGCCGTTTTTTTTTCGATTAAAAGAATAAAATCAGTACTTCCCGCTTATGACGATAATTTGGCACAAAATCATACATATTTATACAACCAAAGGAATATGACGTCCAACGAAAATCACTATTGTGTCGTGGAGGTATGTTTACCATATGCCTAAGCTTGGTTCATGACGGTTAGGTTATGGCAGAATCAACTAGCAATTACAGCTGGCGCCATCTATTGCCAAACAGCGGGAACTTACTTTCGCAAATAATATTTGCCTAATATAAACAGGGCCATGATAACGCCGTAGAAACTCCAGCATCACTAGCAACATCAAATATTGGCGCGTCACGCCAGTCGCGCCAAACGCTACTGTCGTAGCAGTTTCGTTAAACAAACAAGAAAATTCTAGCCAACGCAGATTAACAACAGAGCATGCATAGAAATATCCTCACAAACTTGCAAAGAAGGCAACTAATATTCGACAGCACAGTAATAGGGAGCGGGACAGATTGTCATGCCGAACTAAACGTAAATTGATAAACATGAAAGATAAACGGAAACGGAAGTTGCTAGGAAATCAAGTACACTCAAGAGTACATATAATGGAGAAACATATTCGAACACAAGCATACCAACACATGCACTTCTAAATATTATGAATGTATTCCATTTGTTCTGTATGACTTCTGTTATGAATTTTAAATTGAATATTGTGTGCATCCATAATACTTAGGTACGAGTGCGTGAGACAGGATGTACATATTTACTTGAATTGTTATGTAAGCATCAGCTTTTGAATGTGTACAATCTTTAAGTGAGTATTAAACATAAAGAGAGGAGATGACAGCGAAAATGTTAACGGTCATAGAAAATTTTTATATTATGGAAATCATACATTCAGTCGCCCAAACAGTCAAATATTCAACTATTTCAATGTTGAAATATTCATATATTTAAACATTTAAATATTACAAATATTAGCGAGTTACTTCATATTTATAAATATTTTTAATGGCAGAGCAGCAGAATGGGGCAGGCAGATACCAACCCAAGAGGGGTTGGATTCATTGTCCCAAATGTGGAGAACGTGCTTACATTAAGATGACCAAAAATGCGAACGAATCATATCAAGTACAATCCTTTATCCGATAAAATTACGCATAAATTTACGGACATATGTATTAAATTATACGCAAAGTATAAATATGAACAGGACAAATATTCGAAATTTAGACGAGCGCAAGTTTAATGGCTCTGCATTTATTGCAATTGCTGATAGAAAATGCCTCGAAATTCAGTTAGGTAGCAAGGACATTAACAAAGGCTGTTACAGTCTTGTTTGTGAAATTGTTATGGGGAAGCTAGGCAAAAAAGGTCCGGCCGGATTGATGGAAATACAATGGAGAACTAGAGTCCTCTTTCCATGATATTAGGGAGGAAGATGCCCATACTGACTGTCCTTACCTCGGCCACAGCTCAAGATCTCAATACAAAAATCCTCATCCTTCAGCTTCATCTATGGTGCGTGACAATGTACCCAACAGTCTAGTAAAGATTTGAAGGATAGGGAGCTTTTACATAACAACAATAGCGGAACCAGGAACTAACAAATTACTTCTGGAGCGGCACAGGTATTAATTCCCAGACTAGACCTGTCGAATGTCAGCTACAGTGTAATCTTAAGAATTGAAATGGAGAAAAACACATTCGTATTTGGGTACGAAGATAACGATGTTAACCGTTATTATGGCTAAGAGCACGGATGATGTGCAATGTATAATGAGATGAGTAATGGTGAGAACAGCAGCATCACCATACCTTAGTGTACCGCATAGTATCGGTAATCGCAGTGCTGATGATAGCAGATGTGATCGAACGTGGTGAATTATATCTGATGAAAATATCTGGCAATTCTGTGACGCAGTCCGTCAGATCATAGCAAAATTGGTGGCACAACGAAAGGCAAGAAGGGTGGATGGAAAGACTCACAAAATGGGGCAAAGATTTTGAAGACGCAGAATCTCAAGCTGCGGAGAGGACAGATCGGAAGCCTGAACGGGGACTAACAGAGTGAACAGACACATCGGTTAAATATACAAGTAAGGTGAAAGCGGTTCGGATGTGGAAGTGGATTTTTAGTCGGTGTACCCTACAAGTACGTCCGAAATAGCTAGATATATGAAAACGCTTCTTTCTCACAAAAAAAAAAAATAATAATAATAATAATAATAAATAAATAAATAAAATAAAAAATATTCAAATGTGCAAATATCCAAATGTTTGGATATAAGGATATTTATACATAAGATTTCTTAATGCCCTTTCAAAAACTTTGAAAGCGTACTCCTTCAAAACGGAATTTATTTATTTTTCTATGACATTCTTAGGATAAAAAATAAGGATGTTAACATGTCATGTATCCTACTGCATGCTTATAAAGATGTGTATTCGGTACCACACATATATTGCTCTAGCTATGTCTCTACGCCATCGGCTCTTTTAGCCATGTCCTGCGTTCATCTAGCTCTTTCTTATGAATTTCCAGTTCCTCCCTTTACAGAGCTGTCAATTTGTGTTTGTTGCATCAGCGATGTTTGTGTGGGAGTGTATGCTTGCATTTGCCGCTACCGTTTTCTAAATTTGTTTCTTATGAGAACTGCGTCCTATTTTCTGCTATCGCCATATTCATAATGGTAAACAAGAATTTCTTTGCAATACACTTCAGTATATGATGTCGTCAAAATGAAGGAAAGGGGATGTTTATGCGAAAGTTTATAGAATTTATTAAAAATAACGAAGAAAGTAATCAAATCTTGTAAGTTGATTTAATTTTGATTAAATTTGTTACGTTCAATTATATGTTTAATATCGCTTGAGGATAGTAGTGAGATTCATTGATACAAAATAATTTTTTTTGCTTAATTTCACATTAAACATCTGTAAATTTTTTTTTCCTAAATAAGAGCAATTACTCGGAATGGGATACGCGTACATATTTTTCAATTTATTTTCCATAAATTTGTTGTAGTTGTGCTAACCAGCAATAACCAATTTGCTGCTATATATAGGTATAATTAATAGCGGGTGAAGATAACGAAATCAGCAAATAACATTGCACTCACTGATTTTCCTTGGATTGAGTGCCTTATTTACCATAGGTAAAAGTAATACGCGGGTCATCAGGTCATAGGTCATCATAGGACATATGACCTGATGGCACCGAGAGGAAAAAATATGGCAATAGCTATGGGAGTAGAGTCCTATGCGGCGAACGACGGGCTCCCAATTCCTCAGTTGTATTCGCATTACCCTTGCAGAATTTAGAAAAATATCTTGTAGTGCGATGTTATGTCATCTAGTATCTGGCAGTACGGAAAAAATACAATAATTATTTGATAGTTTGGTCTGTCATAAAACCTTAAATTAAGCACCAAATATTTGTATTTGGTGTATTAAGGCATAATTAAATTGTGATCAAAATTTGAACATACATACTCGTATATTAGTGAAGTTTTTCATCACAGGTGAATTGCGAAAAAGTAGAATTCTCTTCAGGAAGGCAGAAATGCTGCCTGTTACTAAATCAAGCACAGCAATGAAGCTAATGTAGTTTTAATGAATATCTATAGAAAAACGAAAATAAAAAACTCAGACAATTACTTGTATACATTATTTGTGTACATACACTGAGTTGTAAATTTTTCCATTTCTTGGCATACAGGTATGAAAGCCATATAAACGAATCGTTTTGCCATCGGTGGTGTAGTTTAAACAAAAGGGTAACAAATTACATTTTTTAACAAATCATGATAGGCGATTGAAAAAATTAATAAGCTCCTCAAAATAGAAATCATCCTTGGAAGTTGATTTTGTACCACAAAATTCGAAAATAACGATTAATATAATGATTTTTTTTTAGTTTGCCGTTTCATTTAAAATATACACCTCTATTTGAAGCGCCTAGTCGATGGAAAAAATTTTGAATTAATTATTTGTTTTTCTCAACCTTTCGGAAGTCAATTTTTTAGACAAAATTTGTTAGGTTCTGTCGACTGTGATATGTGAAGGACTAAGACTTATTTAATATGATCTAATTGGGACTTTGGACCTCCTAAATCTGCAATTATCAGATATTTACAATACGTCAAATTCTGTAGAAGACCACTGGAAAACAGGTCAAAACATTTTCACCGAGAGCCGAAACGGTAAATTTGTCTGAAGCTTGCTCCATTCCCCATTAAAACTATGTACTCGTATAAGGAAAATGATTGTAAAATTTGAAGACAAATTGCGGATCAGATCGGAAGATTTTATTTGTTTGCGTCATAATATATTCGATAATACATTTGTAAACATGTGAAATGAAACAGTAGTGAAACAAGACACAAATATATTGTCCAACGTTTTATGATGTAAAATAATAAAATATGCCAATTGTTTTGTTGGAAATCAATATAAAAAAGCAACAATTTTTCCAATTTTCCGTGGAATTTTCTTTCGCAAAAAGAACATAGCACCTAAGCTTAAATAAGAATTTGAGTTGAATTACAGTCTATCGCTTGATACCTCTAATACACTTTTAGAGATGATTATGGGAAAGTTGTTACGGCGTTTTACCATTTTCATCAAAAGTTATTTGCTACTTGCGTACGAAGATGGATAATAATAAAAACTAATAATGTTAGGAGATGACAACTATTTTTAACAATAGCTACTATCGATTTAGCAGGCAATTTAAATCCTGACTTGCAACATAAGTCAGCCGGTTTCTGACAGTCTTCGAGGGAAAATGATTCCAGCAAATATATAGATCAAATATCGTTAATACAGAGTACCGACATCATATGAATCATGAGTTGTATGCCGACATCGACGTGGTCAAGCACATCGAAATAAAGTGATTTTATTGGCTGGATGATGTACGAAAAAACTCTTCGACTCCGAAATCAACAGGCTCAATAGATACAAATTGACGAGCCTGATACTGCATCGTATAAAACCAGGACAGTGCGAAGCTGATGCATCTTTTAAGGGTAATGCAGGCCGCCTTAAAGTGCTCGCCAAAATTGTGCGGAAAGCTTATCAGGCTGCCTGTTTTGTAATCAAATAAGGCTTTAGGTAGTCCAGTTACGTGTTGTATAATTCTTTCAATATATTTTTATCATGTCATTGAACTGAATGATGAATTTATCTACTTCGGCTTTGACGACTCAAATTACGAGTTAAAAAAAAGATCTCGTGGCAAAGCTCTCTACCGACGAATATAATTGCTGCTGTAATAGACGCAAGTTTTGACGGTTCTCTTGGTTTGGCATAGAGTTCTATATGTATATATAAACACAGGCAGATTAATTTTTTCTGGGGTTCTTCGAGGAACAAACACATCGAATTATGGCCTATTTGGGATGGATACCGATATCGACATCGGTAAGAGAATTAAAACACTGTAATTCGAGTAGAGCAACAATTCTGGATCAAGTTGTGCGATTGAATAAAAATGCACCAATGTTTTGTGATTTTCCAAGTATTGGTGGACCAGAAGATTATTAAACTGTGCGTAAAATATAAAGTTTTTGTTCAGTATCATAAAGATTTGTGTGATGAAATTAATACCTGCATATTTAACTCTCAAGTAAGAACAGTAACGGCCGATTGTAAGCAAGATTGGTAATGGTAACTAAAGTATAAAATGTCTGCCAGGCTACCGTTAACGTCAGTTGACAATATCACATCAGCATATTTATGAATTTTGTCACACAATTAACGTATTGAAATAGATGTCAAAATTCAGGAGTTCTACATTTCCATGTATCTCTATCTGGTATTAGTAAATGGTACTTCTTGAAGAACAGTGGTTCAGCCATAGTGCAGTCTATGGTGCCTGTTATGTCAGGCACCATTTTAGGAATCACACTGTGACCATATCCACTGTTTGAATACTGTGACAGCTCTCTTAGTCTTACTGCCGTAGCTGCGGGAGTCTGCCCAGTATTATACAGTATGTGAACTAGTCAAGAGCCTTTCACCAGACGATAACTCCATACAACATTATCGGTCTTACTCCTGCAGTGTACAACCAGAAAACAATGCGGGGCTTTAATTCCCATTGTTTCCCTACTGTAGTCTTTCACCTATATAGCGCCACTCTGTCCTTTTTTGCCTGCCCAGAATGTTGAGTTTGAAATTCAGCTTCTTATCCAATAACACACTAAGTTTTTTTTTTTTGCACAGTCCGTGAAAGGAATTTCAGTACTTCTCAGGGAGGTAGGATCTACAAGTGGAATTTTGTACCACCTGGCAAATTGAATCACTTTGGTCGTTTTCGCCTACTTTGCTACAGTAAGATGCTACCAAAGAATACTCCTTGACGGCGAGTGAGCCTTCGATGAATCCGACCAAGTCATGCAGGGTAGTGTCAGCGGACTTACCCTTGCAGTAGGCATGTTGTCCATCCGACAGCACCTTCCGGTCAATGTTTGTTCTAAAGTAACTGTCTATGAGTCTTTCCTGTGTTTTGAGAAGAAACGATGACAGGCAGATAGGTCTAAAATCCTTTGGTTCCGTATGGGAGGTTTTCCCAGCTTTGGGAATAAAAAACACCTTGGTCTTCCTCCACATAGCAGGGATATATATTAGGTCGATACAGCCGATATTGAGTTTCTCAAGTCATGGAATCAACGTATTAAGCACCGCTTGTAGTTCACCCGGCAAAATCATGTCCGGCCCGGGTGACTTAAAATGTTTGAAGCTTTAATAGCCCACGCTATTCTGGGTTTGGTTGCCACCTCCCTGGCAACAGCCGACGGTTAGTTTGATGCAGGGTTGTCCCCAACAGTTCCATTTCGGGAATTATCAGAAAAATGGGTATCCAGGAGCAACTTCAGTGATTCTTCACAGGATGTTGTCCAATCACCCTGCGGTTTTCTGAGACAACCTATGGTGCACGGTGTTTTTATTTATTATTTTTAACAATCTTCTAGTAAACAGCTACAATATAAATTTGCCTCATCGCCTCCAGGACATTATTGAGGCTAGCTAGCAATAATTTAACAGTTAACTTATATTTTACATACAATAATCAACAAATTTTTTTTAGTCGTTATGGAATGCAATATATTATAAAAAAAAATCAGTTATATAAGAAACATCTCAATATTATCAAACAAGTATTGTTTCAGTGTTTTTTTTTTTTTAAAGAGGGAAATCGACTGCAAATCTTTTATTATATGCGGTAAATTATTGTATTCAATACTACCCAAGTACTCAATTTTCTGCTTTGTTTTCTCCAACTGACATCTGACTGGATATATCACCATTATTTCGGGTGCTAAATGTATGACCAACTCTTCGAAAAGAGATCGTGTGATGTCTCATGTTATGAGTAGCTTTAAAAACATAAACTAAAAGTTGATTTTTATGCAGTCCATGTATTGGTAAAACATTATTAGCCACATCTTTGTACAACGGTAAAGTGGAATATGTTATTGGTAAATTATAAATCATTTTTAAGGGCTCTGTTTTGCATGACTTGGAGGGATTTTAATTTGGCGTTTTTCCTGTGTCCGTACATAATAGGCAGGTAATTCAAATGACTTTGGATTAGTGCTTGAAATATAATATATTCGATGTTCTTATGTTTTTGAATTTATATAAAATACCAAGAGCTGGTGCTACTTTGGTTTTTATATGGTTTATATGTTGCTTCCATGACAAATTGCTTTGCATTTTAATTCCCAAATACTGTATGGTTTCAACTTCTGCAATTCCCTGGCCATTTACAAATATTGAACAATCGTTATGATTCCTGCGCGATTGCGGTTTAAATCGTATAAATTTGGTTTTGTTTGCGTTCAACATTAATCTATTTATATGAGCAAATTTCGTTATCAATTCTGCATCATCTTCAACTTGTTTTCAGAACTATATTTTCCTTGTACGGATAAAACAAACACAAGTCATCGGCAAACATGAAAAGTTTTCCATGAAGCTGCAGATTATTAATGTCGTTAATATACAATTTAAATAACAGAGGGCCCAAAACGCTGCCTTGTGGAACACCGTATACAACGGGATGCGTAGAACTTTTCTCTTTGTATACAATCACATACTGCTTCCGATTCTCCAAATAGTTTTCAAATAATGCTAATTCTTTGCCTCTAATTCCGTAATATGACAACTTTTGGCATAATATCGAGTAATCTACAAGATCAAAAGCCTTGGTAAAATCGTGGAAAATTCCACCAACTGCAAAAAATCCTGTATCTTGGCCGTCACATATGTAATTAATAACATTAACCACTGCTTCTTCTATACCGCATCCACTTTTAAATCCATATTGGTTCCCAAACATGAGTTTCTCACTATCAAGGTACGCCGCAAGCTGAGAATGTATAATTTTTTCAAATACTTTGTCCACGGCTGATAGTACTGTTTTGGGCTAAATTTCTCAATAGAATTCGGATTAATTCCATTAGGTATTGGCACGACCTTATGTACCTTAAGAATCTGCGGGTATATTGATGCAGTTATACAACTGTTAAATATTACAATTAATACCGGAGTAAGCACAGTAGCACATTCTACAATTGCTTTTGCCGTAATGCTATCGCTACCAGGGCTCTTATGCTCATTAATCTGCATTATCGTGTCGTGTACTTGGATTGCTGATATGACTTGAAATATAAATTAATAATAATGATACCGAAGAGTTCTAAAATAGTTGCAATTATCCTGTGGATCCACTTCCATTTGTCTTTTCAATTTTATCACAGATTCAACAGAATAATTGCTAAAATATTCAGCTTTATCAACGTCGCGGTATATATCTTAACTCCTCTCGTTTTTTAGCTTTATTTCCGATGTTCAATGTTTTCCAAGAGTTTGATTCGAGAATTCCTAAGACCTCCTGGGTTCTACTTTAAAATCACATAAATTTTCCTGAAAAAAGTTTTCCATAGAGAGCTTATTCGCAATCTTTATGACCTTCCTTATCTTCTTGAATTCTACTCGACTCGACTATTGATTTTTCTTCTCCGCTTCAACAGTTTCTGTTTATATTCCATAAGCGCCTGCATGTTCCCATTGATCCATGGAGTTATTACATATTTTAGGGGTATTTTCCTCCTCATTCCCACTGATGATGACGCAATAGCGTTCGAAACACATGAAAGTACATGATCTGTATCTGTCAAAGGATCTCCAGTTAGACTAAAAGTTTGCAAATTATTGCTTACAATTTCTTTGACGTTTTCATAATTTTATCTTCTCCGTATTATTTCCACAGTGGTGTTGTTCTTTGCTTTAGAATTGAACTTGGAACACAGAATATAGTGGTATGTAAGGTCACTTTCAATGGTGTTTATTTTAAATTGTCAATTGATGTACCACTCGCTGGACGGGTAACAAGGTTGTGACATATCGAATCTCCCATAATAAGACATGGCTCGCGACCAAACAAATCCAATTTGTTGTCCATATAGTTGTAAAAAGTACCGACAGAACATTTTTGCTACCTGTAAAACGACATCACTATCAGCAGTTTTCTAAAAAAGCGTATTTCATTCAGTATCAAAACTACAGCATCAATAAACTGATTACTTCAACTAATTCAACATCATATGACATATGATGATTGTCGCTCCACCATATCCATCCGATCTGCAACTATGAACAGAATTGTATGTAGGAATTTTGTATAAATTTGTCAAATTAGATTGAAACCATGTTTCTTGAATACATATTACGAACGGCAAAGACGATAGGCTCATTAAAAAACTTTTAAACTTATTGAACTTTAATACGGAAGAAATGTTTCTTATACATATTAACTGAAATTATGAAAAAAATTTTATTAGAGTTTGATAAAAATGAATTGCTATTAATATTTTGATTCATACAATTTTAAGATATATAAATACATTTACTTCAATAACGTAACATTAATTGTTTATGATGGCGATAAATATGACGCCTGTGGATTATCCTAATCGCTCAAATGGATATCATTAGTTTTAGTTCTACGGCCTCTGGCTCGGTGGGTGGTAGCTGCGATAAGTAAAGCATCGACTTCCTCAGCATTTCCAATAAGTTTTGGGTTTGACAGTTCGCTTTTCTTAACATATATTTTCCCGGATGCTGCATTTACTCTGCAATATCCAACGGTTTTTAGGGTTTTTGCATGATTCAGCAAGCCTAAGTTTCTTTACCCAAAAAGTCGTTAAGGTAAACTGATTTCGTTGCATTATTTTCTTTTAAATTTGTCTTTTTGGGCATTGCCTTGTGCTCAGCTTTTGTGGAAGCAAATTTTACAACAACAGTCTTTTTTGTAGAATTGATATGCATTACCTATATCTTCGGGCTTCAATACAGCTTCAGCAACATTAATAACGTCAACAACAGCATCTACGGCACTCTTATCTCCAGCATTTGCAATTCCACTCAAAGCACAGTCGTTTTTCACTCGGCAATCATTTAAGAATTTAACCGATTTCTTTAATTCGATTATTTCGGCTTTTACCATTTTGTTTTTCTTCTGCACCACATTCAGAACTTTTTTTATTTTCAGCTATGCCCTTTATTATTTCATCAAATTTGCTTGGCATAAACACCATCGATTCCTGTAGATGATCCAGCTGATTCAGTTTATTCAATTTTGTTTTGATATCAATTAGCTCATCTCTTACGTTTCCACCTCGTTCGTTACACAAATGACATATGTAATCTTCGCTCTCATTACTCATCAAATATTCATATTGAAGTTTATCTAGCATACAGCAAGGAGGGTGAAATGTTTTGTCGCATTTATCGCATTGTATTGCGCCTTCTTCTTCTTGCACCTCTAATTTGCACGTTTTGTTGTTGGCATATTTCATACATTTCGTATAACTCACAGCGTCGTTGGTACACAAAACGTTAACAAATGTAAAACATAAGGGCACTGCTACACGTTCTATATATATTGTGATATTTGGATCGCGATCCAGTTTAATGGATTGATGAATCACGAGCGTATGCTACATGTTCAATATTTATCGCGTCAGTATTTACGTTTTTTTGTGCAGTGCGGATCGGTTATTAAAATTATGTCGCGAGAAAACTAAAAAAAATCCTGTTTAGCTATTTTGCTTGCTTAATAGTAATATTTTGTACTTTTTATTTGTTAAATTTTTCCACTGCGTCTTTTATTTTATGTTTTATTTCACTTCTTATTAACGTATCGCGATCTAATATCATGAAAATGCAACACGTTCAATATTTATCACGCGATCCACGATCCGCGATCTGGATTCCATAATTTAGGCCATTCTGCGATATGGATCGCGATCCATCAATACCGCATGCTACACGTTCAATAAATATCGCGATATTGGTTCGCGTTCAATATATATTGAACGTGTAGCAGTGCCCTAAGTGTTTATCAATTTTAGTTTGAAATTCAAAATTTGTTTTCTTGGATCTCTCTTTCTATGGATGTTTCTCGAACAGGATTTACCAGTATTTTCCTTATCGTTGTGGCTTCGGAAGTGTCTTCAACTTTGTTGCAGAATTTACTCCATGACTTTCTCTTAGTCTTCCTCAGTACACTCTTATACTTTTTAAGTTTCTCATTGTAATTGAAACTCTTTTGGACTTAGCCCTGTTGAAGAACTTCCTACAACATTTCCTGAGGCCTACAAGTTCTAACGACCACAATTGTGGTCGTCGCTAACTCCTAGTTTTGCCTTATTTTTGCAGCCTTTTTTTCAAAGCCTTTCCGACTGCTCGATGTTCCCGAAGTTCCAGACATTAATGTCAAGTAACCTCGAAAAGTTCCTGTTAAATGCCTCCCTATACTAGTTCTTGTCCACTTTCCTGACATTTGGTGGAAAAACAGTCTTTTTGATCCAATTAAACAGAAGCTGATATAACGGTGATCTGAAAAGCCGTGATTGTCCAAAGCTTTCCATTCTCCAATCCTATTAGCTAGTTCCCAAAAGCAAGGGTTACATCCAGCACCTCATGTCTATTTCTGGTGATGAATGTGGGTTCATCACCTCTATTGCATCACCTCATGTGCCATGTACGCCGAAGTCAGTCGAGTTTGGAAACTATTGTGTTCTAGGCTAGCCAGTACTATAATTTACCATCAAATCCATGAGAGGGAGCTCCAGAGGAATGGAGAGACCCCCTTGTGGTGATTGATGATAATATATGCTATATACAGGTAGGTCTTAGGTGAGCCATAGCATTTGGTTTACCTCAGTGACCAGATAGCAATTGTGGGTAGCCTTTGGTTGTATTACATTTCCGTCATAGAAAAAGTAATACTTAAGCCCCCTCATCGCCACAAGATTGTTACCCTCAGGCAGAGGAGTATTTCTTAAAACACTAACAATTTAACTTACATGCACATAACTAAGTTCATTCACCTCATTTAGAACTTTCAGGCTGCTCTAGTGCCAAAGCTATATAAAGACATCATTAATTACATTCCCTTCTAGAAGTTCCCATATGCTGTTCAACACAATCGCAAATAAAATTTAATTATTTCTTTGTTTTGGTTTAACAAAAAATGATGATAAATTCCAAGTAATTTAAATGAAAATAACCACAGAAATTTGTCATCATTTCACATGTGGTAAAAACGCTAATGTCGTTTATTATGTTTCCGTCTTTCTTTTTTTCTTTTTGAAAACCAAAATAACATATTTGTCCTGGTTCTTGCAAGACATCTACATCCACACGCATCCTGATGCCAACACACATAATCAACTCACAAACACACATTGGCGTAGCGACGCAATCCAAAAGATATCCGGAACAGTATAATAAAGAATTTGTTGCGCTTCTTCTGTGTTGACTCCGATTAAATAATCATTTCGTGGGCACACATCTGTCGTATATGAAAATTTGTGTATGCGACGGCAGTAGTACCAGCAGTAGAAGTAGTGGTGGTAAATTGTGAGATAACGAAACACAAGTACTCCGGGTAAATGGGAAAGGCACTGTCAAAGGGAGGCCTCAAAAGATGCCTTATAGGCAATCCTAACCTTGGGAGCAGGATCTTCTATGACTTCTAAAAGATCCAACGCACATTTTGCTGCAAAATTCAAAGCACAACTCATAAAAAGAGATGGTATGCATATAATTTATGTGGATTAAAGGGTTTGTTGCAGATATCTTAATGAATCGGCTTTTCTCTATAAACGCATGTCCAAAAACTTTTTCCTGTGAAAACATACCTACTACAGCAACAACTCATTCCATAGGAAAATTGATAGATGGTAAAAACAACAAACAACTTTTTTCAACAGAAAATACAATCGACAACTTTTCCCAATGGAAAAATTCACCAATAATTTTTGCTAATAGGAAATTTTATCGCAAATTTTCCTTTTTCCTGTTTTGATTCGTAATACTTAAAAAAAAGAAATTAATTAAATCTATTTAACCTATATATTCTTATGTTCATAATTTTAAGCGTTACTTCAACTTCGAGAAAGAGTGTAAATCTGGCACCGTTTCATCCGTTGAAGGTTTCGCTTAATTCTGGAAAGTTTCGCTTGTTTTTATTCCTTTTCACGGAATAGATTCCCGTACTATTTTAGATGTTCTTACACTTCTACATTATGAAAACACATCTGGTTTGTTTAGCGGCAAGTTTAGCTCTTTTATTTTCAATGTTTTGTAGTATTTATATGTATACAAATTGTACTTATTCTAGTTTTCTTTGTTCTACATTATATTTACATTATTTCATATACAGTATTTTCTATATTTGATCTTGCTGATCATACGATTCCTATTTTATGACTTGGTTGATTTCCAATTTCTATTGGTCCTCATATTTTATGACTCGGTTGAAGGGCATTCTTCGGTTGGTTGAAATACTGCAGACTGCATATGATTATGTGATTTGGGTGCATTGGGCTTTGTTATAACAACAGAAATAACTCATTTAACCTATATCTTCTTAGCTTCATGTGAATTGAATGTCATGAATTCAACCAAATTTGGCAAAAGCGTTTGATAAAATTAGTTCTGGGAATGAAAACCGTCCAACACCATGTTCATTCCAGATTTCCGAAAATTTTTCCCCCGCAAACCTTAGTGAATAATTTTTGCCAATAGCAATTAATTGTAATGCCTGGTAAAATACGCAAAAAATTGCAAGACATCGCTGCCATTTCTGCTACATCCCACAAAAACTATCCAATTTAACCCTCGTACTTCTGGAGTGATATTATGAATTATAATACATATGTGCTTTAATTTATAATATTGCAGGGTGGTTGGACACCATTCAGTGAAGAATCACTGGAGTTGCTTCTGGATTCCCATTTTCCTGGTGATTCCCAAAATGGAACTGTCGCGGACGATACTGTGTCAAATTAACCGTCGGCTGTTGCCAAGTGAATCGCAACCAAACCCAAAATAGCGTGGCCGATTAAGAGTTTTGAAACCTTCAAGTCACCCGGTATATGCGACTACGATCTTCGGACCTAAGCATATTTGCCAGTAGGGGAACACCCCAAGGTGGTGTTCTATCCCCCCTACTATGGAACCTCACGCTGAATGGTATTCTGTTCTCTTTGGAGGAGGGTGGTGTCAAGCTTGTCGCATATTCAATATTCACCTTATGTGGGTGCCGGGCCACAGGGACATACCAGGGAACTGCAGAGCAGACGATGTGCCAAGAGTGGGAACAACCTTACAGACTCCAGCCGAGTTGGAGTCCGTGGGCATGCCTCTAGCCATTTGTAAGCTCTACGAGATAGGGCATAATTGGCAGAAAATGCTATGTTGGCTGTCTGTCCGGGGCTGTGATCAATCCAGTCAGATGTGGTCTTGCCTAGATCTGAAGCATTCCCACACACTGCTGCCGACATCTCATTGCTTGTATCCATCATGACGGGACACTGTCTGATTGGAAGACATGCAGTGATATTAAGGTTTACGGCTGGTGACTTCTGCAGTAGCTGAAGGGATGAAGAGGGGAAGGAGTCCATACAACACATTTTCTGAAATTGCCTCGCCCTGGCGAGCAGACAGGATCCACACTGGGCTCTTATTTCTTTAGGGGTCTAGGAGATCTGGACGGTATAGATATTATCCAACTTGACAGCTTCTTGAGGCGATCAGGATGGTTCAACTGGCGAAACTATGAACATCCATATCTCTAGTTTCCGTGGTATCACAATGAACTATACGGTCTAAGTGAGTCTGTTTATTCAGACTACCACACTGATCTAACATAAACTGATTTATAGTATTTTTTGGTAAGAACCGTGAAATTTATTACGCTGATTCTGGCACTCTGCACATTTTGGCAATGTTTTCGATTATTGCATTCACTCAAAGGGAATAACTAAGTAACGATGACTTCGAACGTCAGCTGTAGAAGCTTTAACAAGATTTGTCGATTGCTCGAAAAGTTCGCACAAAATGTAATAATATTTTGCTAACGCATCTATTTGCATGTCTGTTCTAAATAATATGAACTGTTCGTTAGTAAAGGAGCAGGAGAAGTCCACATATATGCAAGGTGAAGGAGTTTCTGGTATGCCCACTTATTTGACAATCAGTTTGGACATCATCCTCCAAATAGATTCCATGAGTATGCAATGACTGAATCTTGGTTACACTTAGTAATAATATGCATTTTCGGTAGTTGCTCTGTCAATTTTACAATCTTTTCCACGACCGATGGAATGTAATATGTATGGGTTTTTTGATCCCATAAATAGGGCGGCCGGTATAAGTTATTACAGAGATCATATTTAAATATGATTATATTTAAATAAGGAGATTTCCTTTCCACAACTACGCCGAAAGACAATTCTTTCAATATTATGTGGTTTCAATAGGAATAAAACCTGTCACATAGCCACATCTGTTACAGCAAACCCGTAATGAAAATTACCCAATAAGTTATTTTCAAAGCACTTCACAATCCATTAATTCCAAAGTCTCCTGATCTGTTTTGTTTGCTTAGTGCAATTTAGAATTTTATAAAAGTCTTTATATTGTATAGGTATATGAGACAAGGCCGTTTTTGATATGCCCCCTTATTTGAGTCTGAATCAATATTTCATCCACTAAAATGTAGCTCGCATCAATAGCTAGAGGGAAAAATTAGTCCGGTGAAAAAAATCTTGACTATCTATATTTGAATAAGTGGCTCATTTAGAAAATGGGTTACGTAGAAGTTAATAAATTGGGGAAAAAACTCCCATCATTTAAACACATTTGTAAGATACCCGCATTATTTTGAAGACAAGATGACATGATAGACGAAAACAAAATGACTCATTAGGTCCGAGAAGAAGACGTTCTTGAAACGCTCAATTTCCTGAGCCACAAGTGCCAGAAATGGGGAACCCGGAACAGATTCCCTTAACGATGATTATGCACACCGTACAAAAAATTATTAATAGTTTTCTAATTGTTTTTGTTTTAATATTTATTCAATAACTATAAATTATTTCCACTAGAGAAAAATATGTAGATAATATGGGTGGCGCACGAATCATGGCACAAATACAAAACGCAATCATTTGTTTCTCTTTGTGTGAGGAATCAACTTATTTTGGCAATTTAGGCAGGAGTTTGACGGCACTCCCCCGGGTGGATGAGCCATTATGGGGTGGATAAACATGTTTGCCGAAAACAGTATCATACACATCCCTATGTTCGTGTTCAAGGGACAAATGCGGCTGTAGAATCGTCAATTCAGCAAATCCAAGCGCTTCGACTCGAAAATTAACGGAGCAAATTGGAGTTAGCAGACGGTCATTACAACAGATAATTCATGATGACTTAAACTTGCTTCCGTACAAAGTCTAAATTACAAGCAAGTTAAACCATCTGGATTTGGATATTGGCCTGGAATTTTGCCAAAAAAAAAAAATAAAATAAAATAAACAATATAGTCGAAGAAGACAACAACTTGATAAATTGCTTGTTTATGTTTGATGAGGTGTTATTTAAAGATGTTGGAGGAGTTTTGTTTTTTACCCAGAATTACGCCGAAGACATGTCAGTTTCAACAACATTTGGTTCCAGCAAGATGAAGCAACTGCATGCATCACCAGATCGGTTATTTCGGAGCTCCAACGAAAATTCCCAAATATATTAATATTCAGAAACTCCACTTTCCGCTGGTCCCCAAGCTCACCTAACCTAACTGCATCAGACTTTGTTTATGAGATTATATCAAGCAAGATGTGTACAAAACGAAACCAAGAAATTTGACTGAATTGAAGCAGCCCATTAAAACAATAATTGAGGCGATCCCGCAATGAACAATTTTCTGATCAAGTGTGTAAAATAAAAAAATAGATACACAGTACAATCAGAGACGTGTGATTAATCGGTTAATCAAACTAAAAAATTTTGAATAATGTTCTAAACGACAAAAAAATGTACGTTGAAGCATTTTGAGTTACAGCTCACAACATATAAAATACAGGGTGGCGCAATAGAACGTGCATATTGCATCATCTTTTTTTGCGGGGTAGAAAAGGAGCGGGCGGGGGGCGCCTACATCGTTGGGTTGGCGGGCTCATGGAGTTTTAGTCGCTATGAATCACTTCGACGGGAAGCGTCGCGCATTTTGCGTGCGCGCATTTTACAATACCTTAGATTTATTTTAACCATACCTTTTGTATTTATTTTTTAATCTATTTTTTAAATATGCACGTTCTATTGCGCCACCCTGTATCAAATGTTCAATTATTCAATTTCTCGCTGATCAATTGCTCGATAAATCAATTAATCTTGAGTCATGAATAATCAAAAATTACGAGTAATAAATTAACCGTTAATATGATTAATTGAAACGTATTGATTATTAATTTAACTGTTTCATCTGGATTTTTGGTTAATAGGGTGGCTGATTCATCAGTTAATCGCAGTTAATCTGCTATAATTCAGTTAATATTTTCTTAGAAGTTATCGCCCCAGATATATTTCTGTGGATACATAAATTCGTCCTTAACGAATTTTTGGCGGTCGCCTAACTCTACGCTTATTCCCATTTTTCTACGCAGTACTATGCGCTTATTTTTGGGCTATTACAATGCTGCTTTGTTGTCAAAGTCACATGTTCGGGCTGACAAATTAGTTCAGAAATTTGATTTTGTTCACATAGCAATGTTTCGTTTTATTCAATTTGTTTTCCAAACATTTCATTTTCAGGAGTATCTGAACCATTTCAGTAGAAAAGTATTTATTTAACAATTCATGCAAAGGCTAACGGCAAACAACTTAAAATGCTTCATATCATTTATATTCCTCTTGACATGATGCTGAACCATCGGCCCTCAATTAACAAATGTGGATGTTCAGAATTTAAAATTTAATTGACACAATACGCTCACGTTTTATTGACGACATTTTATTGATAACTGATTATCTGTAGTAAATGTTTGTTGCCAACTTCTGTACACATTGTTAAATAAATGGCTTGCTATTATAACTCTTTAGACACACCTGGAAATGATTGGCGTGTTCAGTCGAAATTTAGGGAAAAATGTTAAATGAAGTAACGGGAAACAATATAAGCGTTGTGTTTGCTCATTTAATTGAAAATGTGACATCAAGTGATATCATTTCCAATTATTGCAAACGAAATTCTAATCTATATCTATGGAGATGTTATTTATTTATTTATTTACGTAATAATTTATGTACAACTAAAATTATAAGCTAAATAACGAAGCTATGACAACATATGTAGGTCTTAAGCTAGTGAAACACAACATATATACTTGATATTATATTGAAAACGTAAATAATATATTCTATATATGTATACATTGGTAAGTGTTACTTTCCTTCAAAGATTTCAGCACAAGAGTAACGTTTTCAGTAGTAGGGTTGGCTAGGAGATACTTTGGATCTATACTTTTAAATATTTTTTCGGATATTTTGGATTTTCGCACATTGGGATAATAAATGTCCTGGGGAATTTAGTAGCGTGACATTACAGTCGCAGTAATTCAAATTAGGTATATTTAGGAGATGTCCGCGCATGCTTTTAGTATGCCCAACCCCGAGTCTGACGAATTTTATAATGTCGTTTCTTCTAAAATCCTGCATGTTTTCTTTTAAGTATTTAGTTATTTTGGGTTTGGAGATCTTTGATCTTTTGTCGTATATTCGTTTTTTACATATTTAGAAATATTTAGATATGTATGTTGGGATTAATGGTGATTTGAGAGCTTTTTTGGCGACAGAGTCAGCGCACTCGGCTCATTCTATGTTACTGTGCCCAGGTGTCTAAATAATGGTAACATTTACATGTTTTATTATTAGGATGGACCTAATTTGGGAGTAATAGAAATTGTTGTTGGAAATATTTGTAATCATTTGTATACCTGATAGTGAATTAGAGTAGATTGCATATTTTCCTTTTTTATTCGAGATAAACTTGATAGCCTTATATATTGCAATTAGTTTCGCTGTGAAGACGGAAGTGTATTTGGGTAGTATACCTATAGATGTTTTTATGGTCGTAAGGTCGTATACCACACTGTAACAAACGCAATTCTCCGATTTACACCCACCTGTGTAAATGAATTTGTGTGCTCCCATATTTTCTAATATATTTTTATATAAAATTTGAAATTGTAATACGTTGTGGTTTTTTTTAATTAACCGGTGTAAAGAAGTGTTGATGCTGTCAAAACTTAATAACCGGAGGTCTAATTTGCTTTCTTGTAGGGGGAATGTGGATTGGAATGTCAATTTTTTTTTGCAATTTTCAGAGATTTTGCTTGGGACTGAGGGTGTTTTCAGTATACGTTTGATTTTTGTAGTTTTTCCCATAATACTCTTCAGCGGATCATTAGGATTTTGTAAGAAAGTTTGAATTAGTTTTGTTGTGGCTATATTTTTTTGGGTACTTAGAGGTAAATTATTTGGTTCAAGCAATAAATTTTTGGTGGGCATCGTGCGAAAAGCACCAAGAGCCCATCTAATTTATTTTGTTGAGGTTTGACTCAGATGAAAAGCCATAAAAAGGCAAAGAAGAAGGTTAGTGAGTTTATGACCGATATTAATATTGAAATATTGCAATTAAATTGCTACTTGATAGACATTTAACTGTATTGAGCTGTTTCTCAATGAAACTTAAAAGTTTCTTAATATGACTGTGCCATTTATAACGTCTATTTATAATTATCCCAACTATTTTTAAGTTATCGGTTTGTGTTTGGGGAACATTTAAAGATTGCAGGATGCAGTTGCTGAATTTTTCACGGCAAATATGAATATATTTACATTTATTTGCTGAAAGACTTGCGCCATAGGTGAAACACCATTGTTTAATTCGGTTGAATGTACCATCAAGATTTATAACTGGATTTTTTAACTTGTTGTAATTTACGATGATATTAAATTTTAGGTGTTGTTCGACGATTACACCTATTTTATCGAAAGCCAACGGTACTATAACCTCTTTGCATCGTTGTAGTCTATAAATAATAGACTGTCAGTTGTACATCTGCGAGGTATAAAACCAAATTGGATTATTGGGATAATTTACTTTTATAATGGGTAATGATATTGCTGTTTAAATTTTCAGTGTAAAATTTTTAATTTCGAACCGAACAACATAAGTCCCTAAAATAAGTCAATTGAACACGCAATGTTAATTAAAAAACTGAACAACATACGTGTACGTGTGGTATTGTTCCGATATATTGTAGTGGCACTAACTGCGATTCTGTAACCAGAAAAAATTATGTATATGTATATCTTCAACTCAAGGAATTAAGGCATATTTCATTCGATATGGCCAAATATGTAACCCACAGAAGAAAACGTGTAAAGTACCATTTTTGAACCAAAAGTATTTCATGACTTTTTGAGTCTATTTATTGACGTCTGTCTGTCTGGTTAGCTGGTGGGCACTATAGCGGCCTTTACTAAACTTCTCAAAACTTGGCCTATTATTTTGCCACCACCACTTTTGTTGCCCCCCATACAAATTGATCCATTTTCAGAAATTCAGGCACATACGTAAACTGTCCAGTGTATTTGTTCATAATGTTTGGTAGAATTTGAAAAAACCGACAGACTAACCTCACCTCTTCTTGTATCTCTCAAACAAATGGTCCATTTAGCCTATGTATTGTCAGATTCATATGTTTCACATGCACTAAGTTCAGCCAAATTTGTTGCATGCTGATCGTTTATCAGAGTAAGATCTCACAACGAAAATGGGCAGCTTTGCCACACCCATTACCTTCCACAAGAAATGAACCGGTTTTCCGAAACCTAATCGTTTCTCCGCAATATCTCATCGGTATGCTGCAGTATCCTGGGATCTTATTCAGCATATCGACTTACAATTCTCTGTAAGTCCTGAGAAAAATTGACCAAGTAACCACACATAGAAATACCGATTAGATACCAAAGAAATACCATAGAAATTACCTATTTAACATATGTATTTTTTGCTTCATATCTTTTTAGTAACTGTATTGAACTCACTTAAATTTCGAACGTACCGTACGAATTGGTCAATTAGTCGAAATTTAATTTCCGCTGTAATCAATAATTCGTAGACTGCAGTTAATTTAATTTTTAGCAATTATATTTATATTATATTGCAATATACTGCTTAGTAAATTTTTAAAATATCAGCCGGCTAATCAAGTAGGATATGGCAAATCCTACAAAAATTAAATAATTTTAACCATATATTCTTGGAACCATATCTTTCATCCAATTGTGCTAAATTTAGTGTAATTTGGCATTCAAAATGAATTCAGTACAATCAGTCATTTAGCAAATTTAGTTATTCGAATGGAAATGGCGACTCACCCCGTCAATTCTGACACTCACCACACTTTTGCACCAACTCAAAATGAAATTTCTATAATGGTTTTATTTCATCTTAAATAAGGGAGATGGCAATCAAATCCAAAAAAAAGTGTGTTTTTGAAACAGATAAATTTTTTTTTATTTCTTTTCAGTAAAATAAAGCAATATTTTTTTTTTCAATTTTTGAGAACTTCTTCCGAGAACAATGTCGTATTTCTAC
The DNA here is from genome assembly GCA_019455685.1 of Philornis downsi. NCBI lineage: Eukaryota > Metazoa > Arthropoda > Insecta > Diptera > Muscidae > Philornis > Philornis downsi. Next base: position 4,557,144 of record JAHXMU010000683.1, on the reverse strand, counting down.
TATGAAAAGACGTCTCTGCCAGAAAAAGAGTAGGAAATTATTATATCCCTTATCCCCGATGAGAATTAGAGTGTATTGTTTCAGTACTTTGCTTTAAAAGCACAATAATTTGGAAAGCAAACGGAATAACATTTTACTGGTCAATTCGGAATCAAATTATGCCATGTCCAGCAAAAAAAAGTGGAAACCATTTAAATAGAATTTAATTTTCACCACTTTTAAAAATGCAATCCATGCATGTTTATCACTTCCAGCGAAACAGTTTTGAACCACTTCAAAAACCATCATAGTGAAGTACTTAACTTACTTTAGCTTGAAGTGTTTGGGAAAATATTCATTTACCCTTTTCTATACAATGACCGATACCCTAATGAAGTCATTCTATTTGTAAAAATTACAAATTTCACATATTTATGTTATTATTTATATTATTATTTTGTTTGATTAAAACCAGTACGACGCTTGTGGGATTGGGAAATACGAAGACAATCCCGATTGGACAGTTTAATTTCGGTTGACGGTATTAAGATGCAACAAAATGTTGTTGTGGTGCCAGATGGTGCTGCAAAATTTCAAATGTTATTGGGTTATGACTTTGTGCGCAAATTTTATTATACGTCTGGAGAAAATGGATACATATTCACGGGAATAAGACCTTTATATGCGGAAGAATCGGTAAGCCAACTTAATGTTTATAACATCACGGAAATGCCGTATGAAATCGATGCTCCGCCGAAATATAAAAATGCCATCAAGACGCTTGTGGAGGATTACCATCCTGCAGCGAAAGAAGAGAGTCCAGTGAAACTAATCATCACGCCAGATAGCAATATCAAACCTTTTCTCCACTCGCCGAGCAGGTTATCTCCAATCGAGGAAGAAGCAGTCAGAGAACAAATCAATAACTGGATGCAACAAGGTATAATCCGGAAGTCTAGTTCGAATTACGCAAGCAGAATAGTTGTGACTACCAAGAAAGACGGCACATACAGACTGTGCATTGATTTTAGAAAGTTGAACTCCATGGTTTTGAAGGATAGATTTCCGATGCCGATCATCGAAGACGTGTTGGTCAAATTGCAAGCCGCAAAATTCTACACAGTAATGGATCTTGAAAATGGTTTTTTTCACGTGCCCATAGATGAGCCAAGCAAAAAATTTACAGCGTTTGTCACCAAGGATGGACTCTTTGAGTTCAATAGAGCACCATTTGGATTCTGCAATTCTCCAGCAGTTTTCACGCGGTATGTTAAGTGCATTTTCCAAGAGCTAATAAATCAAGACATAATGGAACTGTACATTGATGACATTATCATATACGGGGAAACTGTTAAAGTATGCCTAGATAAATTAAGGAAAGTCCTGAAGGCCTGTGCAGAATGGCGTCTTAAAATAAAATGGAAAAAATGCAGTTTTCTGAAAAACAAAGTGGATTTTTTGGACTATCAGGTGGAAGGGGGCAAAATTTGGCCAGGCATGGAAAAAATAAAGGCCATAATGAAATTCCCTTTACCTAAAGATGTCAAAGCGGTCCAATCATTGTTGGGACTCACAGGGTATTTTAGGAAATTCGTCCAGGGCTACTCACAAATAGCGCGCTCTTTAACAAGTTTACTGAAGAAAGACACTCCGTTTGCAATGAATACTGAACAAGTCCTGGCTGTAGAACATCTGAAGCAAATACTTACTCAAGAACCAGTACTTCGTATTTATTGTCAAAGCGCGCCAACGGAATTGCATACTGATGCATCAAAAGACGAATTTGGAGCAACACTCTTACAGGAATTTGAGGGACAATTACATCCAGTCGCGTATTGGAGTAAAAAGACGTCGGAACGCGAGGCTAGACAACATAGTTATTTTCTCGAAGTGAAAGCCGCCTACCTAGCCATGAAAAAATTTCGGATATATCTACTAGGCATACGATTTAAGTTGGTAACGGATTGCGCTGCTTTTAAACAAACCGTTATCAAAGCTGATATGCCACGCGAAGTAGCGCAGTGGATAATGCACCTGCAGGACTTTAACTACCAAGTCGAACACCGGAGAGGCAGCAGTTTACGACATGTCGATTTTTTAAGTCGCTATCCGAGTGTGTTATTCGTGTCGTCCGAAGTATCGGCCCGTTTTCAAAATGCGCAGCAGCAAGATGAGCATCTGAAAACAATTCTCGAAATCTTAAAAATACAAGCTTATGAGAATTTCAAAGTAAAAGGCACTATTTTATACAAAAATATTGACGGTTCCGATCTACTTGCAGTACCAAAGGCAATGGAACGGAAAATAATACAGAGCGCTCATGAGGTTGGCCATTTTTCAGTACAAAAAACCGTACACACTATACAGCAGCAGTACTGGATTCCACATTTGGAGGGGAATATCGTCCAATTCATTAAAAATTGCATCAGATGCATTATATTCAATAAAAAACTGGGGAAAAAGGAAGGATTTTTAAACTGTATCGAAAAGGGCGACTGTCCACTTCACACGTTACACGTCGATCATCTTGGACCTATGGACACCACATCAAAACAGTATAAGCACATATTCGCAGTGGTAGATGCGTTCTCGAAATTTGTTTGGCTGTACACAACAAAGTCAACCGGACAAGAAGTGCTACGAAAACTAAACGAATGGTCTGATGTCTTCGGCCATCCCGCAAGGATCGTAAGTGACCGGGGAGCTGCATTCGTCTCCAACGCATTCACAGAAATTATTAAAGCAAATGGCATAGAGCATGTGGTAACGACTACAGGTGTTCCTAGAGGCAACGGCCAGATAGAACGCGTCAATAGGACAATCTTAAATGTTATTGCCAAGCTGTCAGCGGCTGATCCTAGTAAATGGTTCCAGTATGTTGGTCAAGTACAAAGAGCAATTAATTTTTCTATTCACAGTTCCACGCAATCTACACCTTTTGAGCTAATGTTTGGCGTACGAATGAGAGATAGTATTGACAACCAATTATTAAACTTGCTTCAGGTTGAAATGCAGAACGATTTTGAAGAGGGACGTCAGCAACTTCGCATAAAGGCTAGGGACGAAATTGCTAAAGGACAGGCAAATTATAAAGCTAAGTACGACAAGAAGCGCAAACATGGTTCGGTATACGAAATCGGTGACTTGGTAGCAATAAAGCGAACACAATTTGTCGCTGGACGAAAATTGGCAAGTGAGTTTTTGGGCCCGTACGAAATCATTAAGGTAAAGAGGAATGGTCGCTACGACGTTCGCAGAGTGGGCGATGCAAAGGGACCAATCAACACATCTACCAGTGTCGACAATATGAAGCTATGGCACTTCGTTCAAACTAATGAAGATGAATTGTCATCGGGGTCGGATGACGAAGAACAGGATGGCGGAATGTAAACAGCTCAGCACTATCAACGCCGCCGTTATTCCAATATTCCAGCTTACAGTCGTTTAAAAGTAAAACAAGTAGAAGTGGCAGTAAGTTGATGACAGTTGAATAATAGAAGTCGGTTGTTTGTCGGTCGGGAATATCGGTTGTTATACGTTATTCTATTTTTCATACTTTAATCATTAAATAAATAACTATTGAATATTAAATTAAATGCCGTGTTTGCATTTGTAGCGTCCTCCTTTCTTACATTTATACATTCGTATGTCGCTCAAAATGTCCATCCCCTGTACTGTGGATTGTAGGCCATGGTAAACCATTCTAATTCAGTACCTGTAAATTTTTTTTTTTTTTGATATAAAGTATAAAAACAGGGGACCTTTGGATGCACTTTTTTGGTGGGTGGTTGATTACCCATGCCCGTCTACCTCTGTACCCGCCGCTTGATATGAGAGAAATATTTTTCTTGTTTGCCAAAATCCTGTACTTAGTTTTATAACAGTTTTTCGTACTGATTTTGGTCGAACCAGTGGCAGACCCCACTCCACGTGGGTTATATTTGCTGACGGATTGATGCATCAAATTAATTGTCTAAGGTTGGTTACAACATAATGTAATTGGGCACACATGTTAGTGATTGGTGAAGGCGATATTAAGAGAAAACGAGTCATATCGTTTTATTTTGCAATACATAATCTTAATCTTAATTGTACGACTTCCACACGTCAGGTGTCTCAAGATAATATATCGAATATAATGGATCATTCATTTATGCGCACTTTTTCATGCAAAGGTCAGACATTATTATGATACCTTTATTCAGTATTATTGTGCACTTTACATGGAGAGATTTAACCGAGCATAGCGTCTACAAATCAATCAGCTGTACTACGAAAATCAGCTTTTTACGAGCAATCTAATTTGAGCACTTAGATGACCTTATGGTCACTATCTTTGGCCTGCAATCGTACAGTTCAGAACAGTTATTTACGAGTATGTAACAATCCTAATTTGTTTTAGCATACAAAATTCAGCTCGTCTAATAATTTGAGACGGTTAATCTTCTGAAAATTTGAAAAGTTTCAAAAATGTTCTATTAAAGTTATCTTATTTGGACTGAAAGGCAACATGGTAAAGTTCAGAAGCAGTAAAAGTAACGGTTTGCTGTCTTTTATTGACAGATAGAATTATTGATCTATACGAGTATTTCTTCAAAAGTTAGCATACTGTCTGAATTGTAACTATGAGTTTCGTTGTGTAACGTACTATTACTATTTGCTCCATAGCCCTTGCAGACATGGCATTGTTATGGCAACCATTCGGAGATCGTTAAATAGATCACATAGTGCCACAACTTTAAGCGTTCATCTTTTGGAGCTATATAAAATTTAACATCTATTCGCAAAATACAACCGGAAATGCCGGAACGCGTTATAGAAAATTGGAACCTCAGAGCAGACCAAGTTAAACAAAAAATGTAAGAAATAGTTTCTTCGTATAATAAATCCTATCAAAATAGTAACGAGAATTAATCAATAAAACACAAAATACAGGGTGTCCGTCGGGAAGGTATACTACTTTGTTTTGTCGCCATTTTGGTAAACATTAGTCTTGCCAGTTAATATTTGGCAGTCGTGAAGTAGAGACGTGGCAAACTAATTATGGAAACATATTCGATAAACCAACGTTATCGTTAAACGTTAATCGTTAAAACGTTTTATCAACATCAATCATCGATTACTGTGACGATGAGAAAGTTACGTGAAATTTTTGGGAGAAACAACGTGACAACAAAACGCACTACTTATTGTGTAGTGAATGATTTCAAAGAAAGAGAAAACATTACTGCTGTTCAAGAAAGTGTTCAAAACAATCCACCAACCTCAATTCGACGCCGTGCTCAGGAGCTTGGTCTTCAAAGAACAACTTTGGCCACAATTTTGCACAAGGATTTGCATTTGATCCCATTTAAGATTCAGTTGACACAAGAGCTTCTTCCACAAGGCCATTTACGCCGTCGTACATATGCCAACAGGATTTTATAGCTCGCCCATGACAACCCCAATTTTCATGAGAAAATCATAATGAGTGGCGAAACACATTTTCATTTCAATTAATATGTGAATAAACAGAATAGTCGGTTCTGGACAATGGAAAAGTCTTAAATTATTCATCGGTTACCTTTGCATCCATTAAAAGTGACAGTCTGGTATGCAATTTGGTAGGGAGGAAACTGTAAACGGCGTAACGGTAACTGTCAATGGGGAGCGATATCTTGATATGATTGAAAACTTTTTAACGCTACAACTGCATGCTTTTGGCGTGATTAACACGTGGTATCAACAAGACGGTGCCATATCGCATACAGCCAGAATTACAATGGAATTACTGCGAGACCTTTTCCCACCACAAGATATTTCAAGAAATCGTGATGTTGATTACCCTCTACGGTCGCCTGATTTGACTGCTCTGGGTTTCTTTATGTGGGGATATCTGAAATGCAAGGTTTATGCAAACAAACCAGAGACACTTAAGTAACTAGAACAAAATATTCATGATGAAATTAACGTAATACCGCGTGAAATGTGTGAGAATGTAATGAAAAATGTGCTCAAAAGGATCCGCACTTGTGAGGCTAACAGAGGCGGACATTTATCTGATATTTAATTCCATACATAATTGCCGACATTAAATAAAATATTTGTCAATATAAGATCCATTCTCTTTCATTTAATCAAAAATTATAAACATCAAAGTAGCATACCTTCCCGACGTACACCATGTGTTTATTATTCATTCAAATTTATCGTATCGCCATCCGAAATAATAAATTTATGTCAACGTATAACCCAATTATCAAAACTTTTGATCGATTTTGACATGGTTTTTTAAGTTCCGCCTCAGTTGGAAGATGCCACTCCAAAGCTTGTTGACTGGTTTGCATGTTGAACTCGTAAACTCATGTCCCATTATAAGTTATAACGCGCTATAGAAATGTGGGAATTGATTGAGCTTTTGAGGCAAATCCAAGTCTTTCCTTCACTTTATCGCGATGTTAACTTCAGTTGAGGATGTTGGTGGCCGACCAGAACGAAGCTAATCTTTCACCACATTTCAACCGCTTCACTAATATGCACGTTTTTTTGATAGAAGCGTAAGTCTTCTGCAACATTTTCAACAAGTCGGCACACAAAATTCAGTTTCCAATACAAAATTTGGGACAAATCCTCTGCTTGATATTTTTATCCATTGTAAATGTTGCAAAACATATTTGAAATTAACTGGCAAGATTGAACTCTGTAAAAAAAATGAAATGACAGATAGCAATGAATCAAACACCGCCTCAGCATAGAGGACAGTTGTGCAAACTTAGTGACAACATTAATTTTGATCGAACTTTTAAATGATCAATTCCTAGAGCTTTTGCATCTGAATGTTTGATTAATGAAACAAACAAATTGTAGTTGTGATTTTGAACACCGATTACCATTGACTTGAGCGATCCATTTATAAAAGGGCTACGATAAATATGGGCAGACATCGCCGTTATCAAATAGATACACATTATGTTTCAAAATCGGTTCACAGTTGTAATCCATAGGACGTTAACTAGAATACATGGGCAGCTAGAATGATGTCACCAAATCAAATCAGAAATTAATGTACCATCCTGTACCAAATGATGTATATGATGCTACTAGCTGTGTCCTTGAGCGTACTACTTGCGTACTAATTGCTTCTAGGTATAGTACAACTCCTGGTAGGCTTTCTTAAAAGAAGCGTTCCATACTCCAAGATAAGTAAAAGTTAAAACAAATTTGATTAGAGGAGAGATTCAAAAAATTTGAAACAAGAAAGAACACATTCTCTGAAACGATCGCCTCGAGAGACAAGAAAAAGTGGGCAAATGAAAAGAGGCAGCAAGGAGTGAAATGCAGGGATTAGTAATAGTAAGTAACACCTACTATCAGATGGCATGAAACTTGATGAAATTTTACAATTTTTGTTAATTTTTTGTTCCTGCACTTTTTACATTGGAATGGATTTTTCGTAAAATTCCAACAATGGAATAATTTTTGTAAAATGGCTTTGAGGGAGCAAGTGATATCAGTTTATCTTTTTGCGTTCCTCTGATGAAGTGCAACAAATCGTTTTCAAGACGTATCTGCAAACACTTTTTGTTTGCTCCTCCCATAAGATGCAGGTCGCTTCAACTTTTCTTCTAAAATTCTATGTACGGAAAGGATGAATGAAAGTTCTGGATCGTTAACGTCCCGTACGGCTTGACATTACACAGATTCCCAATTCAGGCCCCAATCCAGGCCGTCTAACCCCTACCTCTTCCTACTAAGGTATTTGTTTATCTACGCATATGTATGTGTTGTTAATGTACTCGTACTCTTATGTGTAGAGCTATTGCAATCAGCCCGAGGATGCCAAGAAGATTAAGTCATTTCACCTACAACAACTGAACACGGAAAAACGCTGAAACTGATGAAGGAACAGCAACATGACAGTGTTATGACAATGCCACAGTAATTCAGATGTTACCGACAACGGAACCATGAACTCCACTACGATAATGGTGGTGCGTGGATGTCTGTCATATTTGGTGAAGCTGTTTGCACTGCTATATGTAGTTAGATTTCCGAAAATGTCCCCATTTTGCCTATTTGGTAATTTTGTGTTTGAGTCAGCAGAACACACCAGTATTTCTTATATGACAAAAATGTGTGCTATGCCAGAACTATGAAGGGTATATGGATTAGAACTTAAATAGTTAATGTTAAAATAAGTTTATTAAACGAAATCCCCAAATGACCTACTTTCACCATACAGGTATTAATACAACAATTGTTGCTAAGGTGGACCAATTTATTAATCATTCAATGGTTGTTTTAACATGGCTTCAGTGTGACTTCAGACAGCACTGCAGCCCAAAAATTTATTCGTTTCAAAGGGATTTCGTTTAAATTTACTTACTTATTTACTTTCCTTAAATATATATCCCGACCAAGTGCAAATGATGAATTAAACTCTCATATCATAATACAGTCAGCCCATGATTTGATCGTGACTAGATCGAAAAACCATCGTTTGTTTAAAAAAATGTACGTTTTTCATTATTCAAATAGCCTTTTAATTAGCATCGTTTGTGTATGGGCAGTAGTGGTCTGAAACTGCGGAAACAAATAAACTGTTTTTAGTGGGGAGAAATATATTTCAAAAATAGCTCGAAAAATACTATGGCAAACTATAGGTATAGAAAACAATAACTTATAGCTGCTTTGCTGATTTTAAACAAAGTCAAAGAAGAAATTACAATTAATACGCCAAGGTACGAGAGATAGATAACACCCTGCAAATATGAAATTTTAAGTACGAGTAGAACTAAAATTCAACTGTATTACCGATTCAAATTGTTTGCTGGCGTAGTTTAAACTCATTAAAATCATATTTTGTTCAATATTCTATGCGACAACAGACGAAATGTGGACACGTTTCTTGAGTCGAATCGACAGCCCTCTGGATGAAAAGGACCTGGTGGAAGTTGCAAAAATCATCAAACCTGCTACAGTTGGCCGGTGAATATATATAATAACTATAAATAAATAACTACAATTTAAATTTATTTATTTTTTTCCTGTTAACCTCCAGACCATAATGCGCACAAAACAATTGCATTTTCCTGATGCAATCACTTCTACAATCAATTCTAGGCACTCCGTGCCCTATATGTGAGAATTTTGCTTGTTGATGTAACCACCGAGTGAGAAATGAGCCTCATCGCTGAAGAACATTTTGTTCAAAAAATCAGCATTGAAAGCCTATTGCTGTAGCACCCAATCAGCAAATCTACGGCGTTGTGAATGATCAGTCGGCTTTAATTATTGCGTGCGTTGGCCTCTATATGGATGGAGGTGCAAATCCAAATGCAAAAATACGCCATAATGAGCGGTAAGATAAGCCCAATTGCTGAGAATGACATGGAATCAACAAATTCGGATTATCCGACACACTTTCACTAACAGAAGCGGTATTTTCGGCAGTGCGTATAATGCGACGTAACACGGGCCTGACCATACTTGTAACGCTTAAAGTATCACCAAATTTATTTATAATCTTGCCAACTCCTTGCACAGTAAGTCGGCTATGACGACAATAATCACCCTATAATACCACTGAATCTACCACTTTGGTAGTAAGTTTTAACCATTTGTACGCGTTCTTAAATGCGATTGTTAAACGATCCAGATTCGTAAATGGCAAATCTTTCACCAAATAAATAATACTTCAAATCACAAGTATTTAACAGCTGACAGTCTTGTCAGACCGACGGTTTGGTAGCCACAAAATGGATAACCCATTAAGCTTCCGCACTACAGCATGTAAAAACAGGTAAATTAAAATTAATATTAGAGGATAACTGAAATAATTTATTATAATATATTTTGACACAAAATAAGAAATTTAGTCGGAGATTCAAAATCCAGGTTTAATTTCATGTAAATTTGCAGAGTAGTTTAAAGGTGTTTACATTTTCTACCTTCAAATAACTCAACGACTTTACATCAAGCTAAATCTTGATTTCGAGTGGGTTTTGGACTGGTAACTTTCATAAATCCGAATCTTAAAACGTGGTCTTTCAGGTTACATGAGAAGTCTATTCTGTCACATAACCCTTTATTTCTAATTCGGCCTTTCGACAAAGTTACGCATTTTCATGTACAGAAAATTCACAAAGCGGTTCAAAAAGAAAATAGGAAAACCGCAAAAAGGCGTTTTCAATAGGCGCTGTTATTATCGTATTACACTACAATCCAAAAATATCGGATTAGTTTAAATTATAAATTAAACAATTTTGTTCGTAAAAAAAGACAAAACAAAACAGAAGCAAACCATGCAAAACTTAAAGACAATTTGCGAATGAACTGTACCCTACATCGACAAATTTTAATCCTGTAATACTGAAATGAATGCTCCCACCGGCTAACTTAGTTCATTATTTACATTTAACATAAATTTCACTAACGTATAGTTGATACAGTTTGACTCTACTGCAACATTGGTTCTAATTACGATTTCAATTTGCATCTTATTTAGCTCAATTTTTTCTTTTGAAGTGTAATGCCATTGTCACTCACTTGGTTTCCAAAACATAACCCGCCGGATGTCTTTATGGTACCTCATCTGCATTTTCTACTCATTTTACAACATTATAAGATGCGACAACCAAAACAGAAATAACAACGATAACGAGTAGGACGATGGGGAAAGGTTCAGGCGAAGGGTAAAATAGGTGAAGCTGTAACATGGAAACTAAAATACACATGGTGCCATTTGAACATTTTTCAATTTCACGTTAAATTTAAGACAAAAAGACACGCTCTAACACACGCACGTACATTTGCCGAAAACAAAGACTAATATTCCATAGTAGCATATTCAGAACACATCTGATGATGCTAAGGATGCTGTTGCTGTTGCTTTTCTTGTTGTCGCTGTTTCCAAAATCCAAAGTAAAAGGATACAGCAACAGTTGGTCGCCCTTGCGTTACCCGATGACGCTGTTGTCTTCTTCCAATGTTGTTGACGAAAAATTTCAACTGTTGTTTAGCTACTTTGAAAGGCAAACACACAACCCAACCTGGGAATTGCATACATCGCATATGTGTACGCATATTTCTAGGAATGTGACATGAAATATACGTTAGTGTGACCCTGTGTTGCTGAAATTTTAAAGTTAAAAACAGTACAGAAATTTCGTTGAAGTGAACTGATTTACAAATATATTCACCCAATGCCTTAATTTTCCCAACATAATAATACGTAGATTCAAAAAGAAAATGCTAATTCCAGCTATTCTTCTCAAATATTGCTCTGTTTTACTCCACAATAAAAGAAGCAAAATTATAATATACTTCAGCCTCCTGGTGAAGTTATAGAGGAATCATTAATTTTTGTTAAAATAGTTGCTTTATATGGGATGAAAGTCTAAGGGGAGCAGCAGTTCGCAAAATTTAGTTTACATGCACCTAATGCGAATGAATGAAATTTGTCAACCTTGCAACATTTGGGTTAATTTCGGTATTTTGTATGGAAGGTACTAGAAAGGGGATCGTTATATGGTGTATTTTGTTTTTAACATTTTACTGCAAATTTTAACAATTATTGCAAACTAACAATTAGAAATTACAGCAGAAGGATTGAATTTCGGTCAATCGGTTAAAGTATTAAGTATTAAGGTAATAACTATAATTTATATTTTATATATATGAAAGTACATAGTCCTGCCATATGTTCTGTTACACAATTTCCAGCGCTTATCGTTCAAAACTTCTTGCGGGAATAGAACCGTTAACTTTTTTTCAGAACACATGCACTGATTAGTGAAGAATACTAGTCAGTTTGGTTTCAGTTTGCAATCTATTAACATGGAGTGGGGCGTTAAAGAGAATCGAGTCGGCGTAATTGCGTTGCATAAGTGCGGAAAGAGTGCTGGCCAAATTTTCGAGTTGCGAAAACCGCTCGGAATATCAAGAATGTTCGTTTATCGTGCTATTGCCTTTTGACTTTTGCAGTGGCACGCGGACAATGGCCATGAAAACATTCTGTTTACGGATGAGAAAATTTTTACCGTGGAAGAAGTTTTCAACAAACAAAATGACAAGATTTATGCCACTTCATCTAAGGAAGCGAAAAAAGTTGTTCCAACGTGGCCATCACCCCTCTTCCGTAATGGTTTGGTGGGGGGTCTCCACATCCCTCCATTTCTGTGAAAAGGGCGTAAAAACTGGTGCAAAGGTTTACCAAAAAGATGTGTTAGAGGTTGTTGTGAAGGGTTTGACCAATACCGTTTTCAATGGACGTAGATGTATCTCCCAACAGGACTCTGCTCCTGCGCACAAAACTAAAACCACGCGGGAGTGGCTCAGAGTCAATATTATTGGATTTATAGCAGCAGAAGATTGGCCATCAGGGAGTCCAGATCTTAATCCACTGGATTATGCTTTGTGATCAGAATTGGAGAATATGGCTTGCAAGACTTCCCACAGAAATTAGGGAAGCCTTAAATCAGCATTAACCAGAGCAGCGTCCTCGATCTCCATGGAAATCGTACGTGCGGCTATAGCCCAATGGTCACACCGTTTGAAAGCTTGTGTTAAAGCAAAAGGCGGCCATTTCAAGTGAATACAATTTTTTTTAATAACCAATATTGTCTTCTAATGAATGAAATAATTTTGAATACAGTATGAATATTGGTTTTTTTTATCGCGTTTTATATTTGTAACAGAACATATGGCAGGATAGGTTATATACAAATAACTATAATTTATGTTATTATATTATAAGATATCACTTTCCCAATCGTTTGATGTGAACCTAATTCTGTGCTTTCTATAGGTGGTACGAAAAGGTATATCATAACTCAGACGCTTACACAAAATCAAAAAAATCGGGAAATAATTTTGCCCCAGTTGATAATACAATAATTCCTATTACCTACATTGGAAGTTCAAAACACTCTGAGCTGACAAAATATACCACTACAAATAATTTTAAATTGCAACAGCTATTATGAAATTTGCGAGCATCACCATTATTTGTTGCTACGGATGTTTCTTACGTTCAAATTCTATCAGAAGAACTTCGTAATATTCCCACACTTAAATATTAATCGCCACATACAGACTTGGCTTATGGTGCTAATGAAAAATTGAATTAAATTCATAGAACTTTTTTTTTTTTTTTTTTTTTTTTTAATGTGAAGTTTAAAATCATTACCTTTCAGTAAGCATATAAAAAATATTTTTATTTACCAGGATTTGAGATATTTATTTTAGTGATATTTCCCGCTAAGTGCGGGTGAGTTGGTGGTTGATACCTGATATACAAAATTTATATTATTATTATTATTATTCATTACCAAAGTAATGAACTTCTACATAATGACGCGTCAGTCCTAAATATGTTATTGTGCCTTCTTTAAATATGAAACCAACTTTCATATCTTAACAATTTTCTGAATTCTATTTCATAAGTCGCAATCTGCTGAAAATGTTGTATTTTTGTTGAACGTTCCTCCACAGAGAATATCCGAACAAAACTGGTTTTATCGGTTCTATGCCGGCCAAAAAGTAAAAATTGTTTGCTTATACCACTTTTTTAGGATCTTCCTTTTGTCGAAGATCTGACATGTGTAATACTCACTGGTTAAAATACAATCATCGGTAGTAATACTCTCCACCCCTAGAAAGCATGATAAAGGACTTTGGAAAGAGGACAGCGCGAAATAACCACCAATTTCTTCAACTTCCTTTTGAAGACCGGAAATTAAAATGTTGTTGTACCTTAATACGATTTTGAGATATTGTCTTATTTTAATATGCGTTAGATAGGAAAACATCATGAACGACGATCAACTATTTGTTCGGGAGTTCAAATGAAAGTGATATCAAGGTAAGTTCTAAAATGAAACACTTCGCAAAAATGTGAATTCAGGTGTAATATGCGGTCAGTATATTTATAACACCTATAAAAATTTTTTTTAATTCTGGATAACGGAGGAATCCTTGAGATAGCGTTCGTGAGACTTCTAAAAAGTAGGGATGGGAAATTGGGTTAGTAGTTGATAACAATATTATTTACTGCATCTCCAATTACGTCTCAAAAGATTAACAACAATTTTACAATTTAATAAAAGTAAAAAAAAAATATTTTTATTTGTACGTACTAACCGTATACCAACAACTAGAAGTATCGATCTGAGGCCTCACAAAATAAATATATTCCTGAGCATTGTAAAAATTGATGTGGGCTGTTGGAAAGACAGAACCGGTCTTGTAAAAAGTTGATATTTTTCACGGACTTTGAAGGAATTTTTAAGGGATCTTCAGAACACTCGGCGTGGTTATTGAAAAATTAAAAAAAAAAAAACAAATTCCACTAGAAAAATGTTTTAGGCCATCATATAATAAGTGGTAAGAAAGCGTTCCTGATGGCCTAC